>JBCNYG010000020.1:21250378-21266875 GCA_039654305.1 Porochilus rendahli
CAGAAACGCCCGAGCTGGGAATCGAACCCAGGACCTTCTTGCTGTGAGGCGGACGTGCTAACCACTACGCCACCATGGCGCCCTGTGGACTTTTCATTATATCAGTTTGTTGTCCTTCCCCAAACAGTTGTCACCAGATGTGAAGCACATAGTGACATAAACTCATCCAATACCTTACTAATCTTGTAATTGAAGGGAACAATCCCAGTCATACTCCAACAAGCAATCCTAGAAGGATAGAGATATCCTTATGTTTCATAAATTATTATAAAAAAAATTTAAAGGACACCTAATCCATAACACAATCTTAGCACATATGAGTGTGGTGGTCAAAGGTTTTTTTTTTTTTTTTTGTAGACTTTGCATGTTCTCCCCATGCTTGCATGGGTTTCCTTCGGGTAGTCTGGTTTCCTCCCACAGTACAGTTGGTGGTTTGAATAATTACAGTATATTTTATATTTACAATATATAAAATATATATTTACAATATATTTCTCCCCTCCAAACAACAACATTCACTGTGGAACTTTCACTTTCACACCTTTAGGTTACTTAGAATGGCCAATCTGCTTCCCTGCATGTTTTTGGGAGGAGAAAGGAAATTGGAAAGCTACACAGACAGGATGGAGAACTGAACTAAGCCCAGAAGGATGCAATGAACTAATACTCCATGTGCTTTATATAAAAGTAATACACTCATACTATTATATAAACATTGAAACATTAAGGATAGTATCCCCACTTAATTTCGCAATCATTTGCCAAACCACTTCATCCCACTAGGGTCACAGGGAGTCTGGAGTGTGTCTCAGCAGACACTGGGTGAAGTCTGGGTACACCCTCAACAGCTCACCAGACCATCACAAGGCCAATTTGAAACAGCCTATTAGCATAACATGCATGTCTCTGGGCTGTCGGAAGATCCTGGGACCTCAATCCTAGAATTAATGTTCTGCACCATCTGCTGAATCTGATAGCATTTTTCAAAGATAGGGTGGAAGCATATTGCATTTAATTATATCAATTAGATGACTATGATGACGACTTGATGGCCAACACACACAAAATCATTCAAACTCACACCTAGGTGCAATTTGAAACAGCTGATTAGTCTAATGTACATGCCTTTGGACTGTGGAGAGAAACTGAAGTACCCAGAGGTAACTCACACAAAGGACAGGAAGTACAAATGCCACACAGAAACACCCTCGCTGAGCTTGGGACCTACATGCTGTGAAGCAGACATACTATCCACTACACCACAGTGCCTCCCCATTTCCTTCTATACAACTTCTATATTATCTGATAATAGCAAGCTTTAATTAAAACAAGACATAATTATCATTTAATTTA
Organism: Porochilus rendahli; assembly: GCA_039654305.1. NCBI lineage: Eukaryota > Metazoa > Chordata > Actinopteri > Siluriformes > Plotosidae > Porochilus > Porochilus rendahli. Next base: position 21,251,732 of record JBCNYG010000020.1, read on the forward strand.
TTTTCAGTATAACTGAAAGGTATTTTTGGTAAGATTACGTGATGTGCATTGAATGAATTAAAAACAAATTCATGACATCGCTGCTCCTACTGCTGTCTGTATCCTTTTATTTAGTATATTTCCTTGTGGTTAATCCACTGCCAACACTGCCTGAATGGGTTGTAGATGCTGATCTAGTTTGTATAATTTTTTTATAAAGCAGACACTGCTTTCAAACAGCATCTCAGCACGTTAGTGTGAACCCATGTGCTTGAACAGTGTTGCAATGTAAAACACATCTGGCCACTATTCTACTGAGAATTATAGATAATACAAAAGGGTTAAATTTTAGTTAATAACGGTTATTTCAACATGGATTTTTAAGTTTAAATGGGCTAAATAAAATAGTAAAAACTTGTCACAGCCTGCTTCTGCAGATCTCCAGACTCACTATATTTCCCAGCAACCCTTGCACCACTCCCAGTCACATGACTGTCACATGCTCAGCACACCTGGCTTCCATTCTACTGATTACCCGCACTACATAAGGACTTTGTTTGTGTTGCATCATCGCTAGGTGTTGTGTTAATTCCTGTCACTTTGTATCAAGTGCTTGGCTCATGGTTCTGTTTTCTGACTTAATTCTATGTTGTGTGTCCTAGTTGTAGATTCTCCAAGTATGACTTGTTATTAATTTTGTACTATTCCCTTTTCTTTTAACTTATTTATTAAAGTGTTGTATTTGTGCATGTTTCAGCAACAAACCCAACACTAAAATATGTAGAACTGGAAAAACCTTGAGAAGAAGCTTACCTTAAAGTCATCTGTCCACCAATGAGTGCAAAGCAAGTTTTTGCCAGAACAAGCCATTCCCCAGTTCACAAAGGTTGTTAAAATGATGGGGCTATGCTAGCCCATAGGAAAAGTGTGTTGTTTGTTTGTTGTTTAATCTCATCTCTTGAGAACAGTTTGAGCTTTTCATATTCAGAGCTAAAAGAGATCTTGTCATCATGTGTCCTGTCTCTTCCCGGTCCTGAGTCTTTATCTTAAATGTCTTACGAACAAAGAACTTACGAAGAACAAATTGAGAATGAAATTTAAAGATTCAGTTATCTGTAGTACCTAGAATTAACTGTAAAAACAATACACAAAATCGAAAAGTTTAATACTTAATTTGAGTAACAGCATTAGCACAATGGTGTATCAGTACCCCATTAGTATTTATACTAATGTATTTATAAATTAAATACAAAAGTAAAATGCAGTCATCTAGTCACCCCTTGCTGTTAAGCAGTCAGATAGTTTTTAAACCTTGTTTGGAAAAAGTATGTAGTTGACAACTGACCTCTTCTTAGCAAGGGGGTGAGATGAACTATTGTAAGTAAAACAAAAAAAAACATTTACAAAATTGAAGCAGTGTCGTTTTCACCCAGAGATCCGTTTAGAATGGTCTGAAAGCTTTTTTTATGAAAGTGCAATAAGCACCATGTGAACTGTGGTGCATTCTATAAAGCTATCCGTCCTACAAACAACAAACATGCTAACAGCACTGCTGAAGTACATGAACAATCACACTGGGTCTGGATCAAGCACATGCAACTTTGTGAAAAGGACCTAAGAACATACTACCTCTAACTCGCATACTACCAAACCCCAGAGCCAACCTGGCAAGTACTGTCTTAATGCCGCTGGTCGTTGAAAATGAAAAGGAAAGGGCGAGAGAGAAAGCAGTCCACATGTTGTAGTCTACAGCAGTTTGAGCTTGGCCTCCTCAATTTGATCCCAACCAGGCAGAGTAGCACATCTCAGAACATTAGCTGTAAGACAAGAGCATTAAAATCTAGCATGAGTGATTTGACAAAAAGACTTACTGCATAGACAATACACAACCACATTTCAGATTAAAAGGACATAACAATTTGTGACGTCTGATTCAGTTTAAAGAATTGCAAATCACCAAGTTTCTTCTTTGGGCCAATCAAAAACATAAATGTAAACAACAGATAAGGATAAAGTCTGTTATCCGTCAAGGTGCGGTAAGTAATACTGGTGTTAAACTTCTATTCTGATAGTAATCATTGCTACACTCTAGCCTGGTGGGAATTAATCATTAACCTCTGAAAATGGTGAACCAGGAGGGTCTTTGGAAAAGCAATACAGCATTTTCATATTCGTTTATTCATCTTCTGAACCACTTATTCCTAATTAGGGCGCCCATCTCAGCCGACTCTGGGCGAGGGCAGAGTACACCCTGGACAGCTCACCAGGCCATCGCAGGGCATAAACACGCTGACGGCTATGCAGACTGCTCTTGACAAAAATCAGCAGTGTTTTTTTTTACATGCCCCTCACCATAGACAGTGAGAGACATGGCCAGCATTTGATAACCCAGTTAGCTGCACTAGGGGGACAGCAGTGACAACCTGTCGATAGTGGACTTGAACTCCCGACCTTGGGATCAGTAATCCAGCACCTCACCACCAGGCCACCACTGCCCCAGCATTTTCATAGGAAATAATATTAAAATTAATTTGAAATTATATTAGGCAATCATTTATTCATACATTACACATTTTAAATGTAAATATTAAAAAAAAATTCAAATTGAAATATTAATTCATTATTAAATAATGTGATTTGTAAAAGTATTGCAAACGCTGTTTCTAAAAGGAGAATTAAATTACACAATTCCTAAATTAGGTTAGAAATACCTTTTCATTTCTTACATTTAAAAGGGTAATTCCCTTTTCTTTTCCCCCTGCATTTTCAAATCCTTTTTGAAATTGCATTTTTTTAATGGGATTCCCTCTCCATTTAGCTTTTTAATAATTACATTTAAACTTTGTAATTACAAAACAGTTTGCAAATTGATCTTTTTATTGTATGAATTATTTGTTGAATTTGAAATGATGTTTAGCAATCTTTATTTTTATGTCACAATTTATTACTTCTTATGAAAGTGAGGTATTGTTTTTTCAAAGACCCTCCTGTTCCTCCATATATTACATCCCACAATATAGCGTACATAACTATACCTATACCAGTTGACAGTATTACCTCAATACTTACCAGATTGCTCATTTGGTGGAGGGAACTTCTGCAGGTCCTTCAATTTCTGGGTGGAGAATGAAAAAGTAACTTTATTTGACACTTTTTCTTATTACTGGTAGCCAACTATACCATCTCCGCCGGTCAAAATAAAAATGTCTGGAGTTTATGTAAGCTTTAATGCCCAACAAGGTCAAGAAATGCGGCCGCCATATTATACCGGTAGCTAATCAGATACTACGGAGCCAAACAGCAAGATGCCAGAGTATTATGCATCATATTCCTGTTCGAATTTGCAACTGTAAAAAAATAATAATAAGGGTTTGAGATGGGGATGATGTGTTCATGTGTAAACTTAATTTGAGAATGTACATGTATATTTTATTCTCTAGTAGCTTTGTACAGCCTTAAATGCTTCTCTTTTTCTCTGTGTAGGATATAAATTCTCTTTTTACACCTAAAGCAGTATTCTCAAATGTTTAAAAGTCAAGGTCCCCAAATTAAAATGCAAAGTGTAAAATAATTTTGAAGATTTATACATTATTTGTTGGACAGACGCCATTAACGTTACCTCCACGTTACAACTGGAAAAAGTACTTAGCAGACAGTGTCAGGGCCCTTGGCCCATTATGGACTCATTCATGTTTCCATTTTGAACATAAGATTGGCTGTTTGTTAAGGCTCATACATTCATTCATTAATTTTCTGAACCGCTTATTCCTAATTAGGGTCACGGGGGGGGGGCTGGCGCCCATCTCAGCTGACTCCGGGCGAGGGCGGGGTACACCCTGGACAGCTCGCCAGGCCATCGCAGGGCATGGCTCATACATGGAACTCAAAATATATCTATGCAGATGGTCCATGCAGTCAAACTTGTGCAGTCTATTCCTGTTATTTCACAAGCCATAAACCCAGGGAATGCCATAGCTGAGTTTTACCCACAGATGACTAAAGGTGATAGTTCCTGTAAGGAAAACAATGATTTGTTTTATGATTTGGACTAAATTATACTGAGCATCTAGTGAACTTCAGCTGGACACAGTTTACCTGTCTACATTGGTAAGGTGTTCTGGTCACTTAATGAATTCTAAAACTGTAAGGATCTTTCACAGCGCACAAGTTAAGAGAAATTATCACACATCAAAGCACTATGGGAAAGGCAATATAAGAAACAATTTTACAGTTGCTTTTTCTAGTGAAGGACGAACACTAGAAAAGTATGGACAGATTGATTTCTTCTTTAGCTTAGAACGAGTGTGCCAAATGGGCCCTTGTTCATGAATTTAAAGGTGCAGGTTTTCGTTTGCTGCAAGATAGTGTAACAAATGGTACATGTAGTCATGTTGTACCCCTAATGAAAAACTCTGCCAGTACAGTAGTCTCCTTGGATTGTGTATTTGGTAAAGTTGTTTTCCTTGGCTTGACATCTATGCCTTGCATTGTGTTTGCAGCTCATTTCCCAAACACACAAAGTTTTAACCCATTAAGGCCTGAACTGGCCTAAGGAGCAAATGAAATGATTTATTGTAATGTCATGAATTAGTGAATTATTGTAATGTAATGCTCTGAAAATGCACACCTGTCTGACCATTTGCTGTGAACACTTTGTAGAGTTAGATGATGTCGATTTGGCCCCGATTTATCTTGAACCTTATGAGGATGCACCAAAGGGCCTACAGTGTGCGGTGGCAAGATGAATTGCCTCTACTGTATTATAAGGTTACTCAAATGATTATTAATATATGCCCTATTATGTGTTCCACTTCTCAAGACTATTTTACTGCTTTACTACAACACAGCTTTGCTGTGTATTCTGTAAAAAAATCAACTGTGTATTCATCTACATATCCACTTTACTGTCTGAAAACAAGGTTATTAAATTGACATCACAATGCAAACATCTAGAAAGTTCATACATTTTAAAAAGTTTCAAAGGAGCACATCATGGCTGTTTGTGTTAATGGTTTAAGTTTTCAAACTTAAAATTGTAATTAATGTGATGGCGTGTGTAAGAAATAAATTTTGTTAGTTGAACATTATGTAAATGTATACCCTTATACCTCAAAATAAAGAAAAAATATAATAGAGATATAATCATGTGTCATACTGAGACTCATTTGAGAGCTTGCATTCATTTTTCTTGAGCTGAGATAGAAAAGAGACTAATCTGAGAATTTAAATAGTGAGCAATGAGAGACAGAACCATGATACTTCTCAGTGAGACATAACTGAGCTAGGGGTTTGAAGTAAGGATATCAAATTGAGACATACTTGAGAGCAGAACAATATATCAAATTTTTCTCTTAGCTGAGGTCAGAAATAGAGACAGATGTGAAAGAATTTAGAGAGCTCTCACAGTGCTCACTGTGAGACTTATTTCTTAGGAGACCCATTTGAGAAGAATAAGAAAACCACTTTAGTCTTGATTAGTTATCATTTATATCTAGGAGATGTAAATGTTACATAAAAGAGATCTCATCTTCAATTTTGCTTCACTATGGGAGATTTCTAATGAGGCTATGGGGATTTGTTACCATTCAACAGCAAGAGCATAATTTAGGGATGCCATGATGCCAGGCTAAAAAGGCATATACAGAGTTGGAGTTCTGCTTCATTTTAGAGATATTCAGTTGTGTGGGTGACACATGCACATGTTTTTCTAAAGCGTACAAAGGCATTTCTGACAATTGTGTGTTTCCAACTTTGCAAGAAGCATTCAGATTGCTAAAATTACCTTCAGTTATTTGACTTCTCCAAGTGCGATATGCTAACTTGCCAAAAAGGCCAAGGCATGGATCCACAGAATGGGCATGCTTATCCATGAAGAGCACGAATTGTATTGCTCTCATAAAGCCCCTAATTCATTAATTCTTATTCTATTTGTGGGAGACTATGCCAGCCTCTTTCACTGTCCTCTTGGGCTTTCTAGGCTGGGTTTTGGCCAGATGGGCCTAAAACTGTCTACTGAGCAGAGTTAAATAACTGCACGGAATCAAGACCAAGGTAACCATGAATCAGCAGTCTGTGAGCTCAAGGTCTGCTCATAAGCCAGTATAGCAAAAATTTCCCCCCTTCCGGTCTTGTTAGTATCCATCAGACAGTGATAATATACTGTAGTTCAGCATGAAAAATAAACCCATCAGAGGAAGACTCAAGGTCATTTTTTAGTGCAGGAAAATGCATAGAGGTTGGCATATTTTCGTTTGTAAAGATAGAAGAGATGTGTTGTTGTTGTCTAGAGCATTTAGACAAGCTCTTGCATTACCACCCCTGCCTCCTCAAATTACATTTTACAAATTACAAATTACAAGAAATAAATCATTGCAAATTACAACTTTAACATATGATTGAAAATTATCCTATTGTCAACACAGTGATTTACCAGGCATTTTACCTCAACTGAATTTGATAACCATACAGTTTTTTGCATGCACCAACAGTACCTGAGAGGAAATATCTGACATTTGCCAAAATGCTGCTTTCTTTGTGTACAAGTAAGCAGTTAAGACCTTATCAGTCTTCAGGTGAAAAGTATATGTCACACATAAATGACAAAGGGCAAAGGACAATGCAGTGACTAATACTGTGGGAGACTTCCAACCTTTTGTCTTCTATTGGTTAAACATTAATACATTAAAATGTTGAGCTATCGAAGAGACTAGCATCACATAAGAAAATAAAACTATATATGCAATCAATTTTGGCACAGGATATGGTTGTGCAATATTTGAAGGGCTGAGAACTAGAGTGGCATTACCAATAGAAAGCTGTTTTTGAGAAGAATGACATGAAAGTTTTTGCAACATAACAAATATCAGGAATAATGCTCACAATATTCAAGGTCATAGGAAAGATGAAGGGACCATTCTTGCATGCATAGACCTTACACAGATCTGTCATAAAATGACATTATCTCATTTTTCATTTTTTGTGGGTTAGACCACTGTGGCTGTCAGCCTTCCATTTGTAAGTTATGTTCAGGAAAAGTAAATCTGCAATCTCACCTCTTTAGCAAAATTGCTAAAATGCCAAATAACAAATGAAACAATCATAAACAAGATATGTTACATGTTTGTTTGTCAACAAGATGAAAGAAAAATTAAAAGCCATGACTGAAAAAAACCTCGCTCTACTGTGCAACAGTCAAAGACCATCAAATACATTCCCAATTAAGATAAACATAAAACATGCAAGTGCCAGAACAGACTCAGTAAAGTGTTTCTCTACCCTCCCTAAATTTTGAACAGATCTGAATCTTGCATGATTAAGACATTATGTGTCATAATAATTATGAACACAGACAAAAGAACAACTAATCAGCATGCAAATGTATTCAGACCCCAGTGTTTCAGATGAGACAGATTTTCTACCTTTTCCTTTTTTTCTTCTTTTCTTTTTTCCTCACTCAATTCATCTTCATTGCTAATCATTTGAGGGCTGCCAAATGTTCACTGACACTAATGTATTACAGGTCAAGAGAGGCAGGTCTTCACCTATTACCCCCAAAACAATGTGCTTCCATCCCATTCCCACTTCAGGCTTTGCTGCAATTACTGCCAGATGCAATCACAAGCCTTGAATAGAAGCAACTGGGGCTTGTTTGTGGTTTGGATTCATTAAAAAGGAGGGTAAAGAAAGGAATAAATTACTTAATTGTACTGTGGAAAAAAAGCCAGCCAAGAGATGGGCAGTATATGGCCCACTGCTTGATTAGGAAGCTAGTGCACTCTTGGAATGGAATACTGGGATAACTAAGTATGGCCCATATACAAGATTTTTGGGTGTCCTCCAAAACAGATGGCTCCACATACCATCCACTCTGTCAAACGGCTGGCCATTTTTATTCATCTGGGCTTTGGTACAGAGTTCACAAAGAGGACTAACGGGACAATGAAGAGAGAGAAAAATATTTCATTTTGTATCTATGTTTGGTTTTGATCAGGTGATATGTTGTTAAAGTCTCCCCCCTCAAAAAAAGAGATAAAGAAACAGGAATGTTAAAGAATGCAGTAGACATTGATTAAGGATTTAATTATCCATGCATAGCAATGAGCTAATACAGAAATAGTCACATCAGTATTCAGATGTGTCATCACACTTTGAACTTAAAAGCTACTGAGTTGCAGAGTTGTGTGGAACTTGCAATAAAATGGCATACATTTCAAGTAATAAGCAAAGCTGACCTTGAACCTAATCGCCTCTGCTATACTGTGCATACAATTCACATATTTTCTCTCAAATACAGTAGTGTACAGTGAAGATTATACACCATTATACACTCCTTTCCTAATAAAAAGAAGTACAAAATTGCTTCTCTATAATTTTTGGGTGAACATGTATTGAACAATGCTATTGTAGCAACGAGGACCAAAAAATAAATATTCCGAAAAGTATATTAAATATATATGTTAAGAAATTGAAAAATATGTGATATAATTGTAATTAAAGTAAGGGACAGCCACAAAAAATAATTCCTTTTTTTTCTCAACAAAAAGACTGTTATTTTTGTTATTACTAAATATTGTTGTTTGTTTACTTATTCTCATCAATATGATCCAATATTACATCAAATAAATACTTGAATAGTACTTGGTTTCTAATTTATCTTCATTTTGCTAAGTGTATAATCATCACTGCATCATGTACTTTTTAATTTCTTCACTCGCTAGACCATTCCATATGGTTTAAAGTTCATTCATGCTATGCAAAAGTCCAAAACATTAAATTTGTCACACCTTTAAATTTTTCTAAAAAATCTGTATTTTCAGTGATTTTGTTTATTAGCCATACTTTTACCTCAATATACTTGTGGGTTTTTTTTCAATACATTTTCACCAAAAAGTACTTTTTTATTAAGAGCCCTTTTGGACAAAAATGGTGGTGTACAATCTTTACTGCACACTACTGAATGATAGCCCCTCCTGGAATCACCACCTTATCATGGTAGAGGAGTTTGCGTGTCCTGATGATCCTGGGAGCTATGTTGTCCGGGGCATTATGCCCCTGGTAGGGTCACCCAAGGCAAAGAGGTCCTAGATGAGGGTCCAGACTAAGCATGGTTCACAAGACCTCTATGAGCAAAATAACTAGGACACAGTTTCCCTTGCCCGGATGTGGGTTACCGGTTACCCCGGAGCCAGGCCTGGGGAGAGGCTCGAAGGCAAGCGCCTGGTGGTTGGGTTTCTGCCCATCAGCCTGCTCTGGCGGGGAAGGAGCCTGAGCTGGTTTGTGAGGATGAGCGATACTGACTAAATATAGTTGGGCTAACCTCAACACATAGTTTGGGATCTGGAACCACCACTCTCGAGAGGGGCTGGACCTTTTATTTCATTCTGGAGTTTCTTATGGGGAGAGGTAGCGAGCCGGTGTGGGCATTCCAGTTGCCCCCGCCTCGGAGCCCACATGTTGGGGTTCTCTCCAGTGGACGAAAGGGTAGCTTCCCTCTGTCTTCAGGTGGGGGGAAGGGGTGCTGATGTTGTTTGTGCTTATGCACCAAATAGCAGTTCAGAATACCCACCCTTTTTGGAGTCCTTAGGGGGTGTGGTAGATATTGCTCCCCCTGGAGACTCTCTCGTCATCCTGGGAGACTTCAACACCCATGTGGGCAATGACAGTGTGACCTGGAAAGATGTGACTGGTAGGTACGTCCTCGCCGATGTAAACCCGAATGATGTTTCTTTGTTGGACTTCTGTGCCTGTCATGGTTTGTCCATCACTAACACCATGTTCGAACATAAGGGTGTCCATAAGTTCACATGGCACCAGGACACCCTAGGCCACCGTTTAATGATTGACTTTGTAGTCATGTCATCAGACTTGAGGCCGCATGTTCTGGACACTTAGGTGAATAGAGGAGCTGAGCTGTCAACCGATCACCACCTGGTGGTGAAATGGCTTAGATGGCGAGGGAGGCTGCTCTCCAGACTGGGGAGACCCAAGCGTGTAGTTAGGGTCTCCTGGGAACATTTGTCCGAGTCTCCTGTCAGAAGGGCCTTCAACTCCCACCTCTAGCAAAACTACCACCACATCCCAATGGAAGCCAGGGACATAGAGTCTGGGCCATGTTCCATGACTCCATTATTGAGGCAGCAGCCCAAAGCTGCCTGTCATGGAGGCAACCCCTGAACCAGGTGGTGGACACCTGTGGTAAAGGGAGCTGTTAAGCTGAAGAAGGAGGCCTATCAGGCCTTTTGGCCTGTGGGACTCCTGAGGCAGAAGAAGGCTACCGACATGCCAAATGTGCTGCAGTCCTGGCTGTCGCTGATGCAAAATCTCAGGTGTGGGAGGAGTGGGAGGAGAATGAGCTTCCTTCGCAGGGTGTTTCAGGTCTCTCCCTTAGAGATAGGGTGAGAAGCTCTGTCATCCGGGAGGAACTCAGAGTAGAACCACTGCTCCTTTGCATTGACAGGAGCCAGTTGAGGTGGCTCAGGCATCTGATTAGACTGCCTCCCGAATGCCTCCCTGGTGTGGTGTTTCGGGCATGTCCAACCGGGACGAGACCCCGGGGTCGACCCAGAACACGCTGGAGGGACTGGGAAGAGCTGAGGGAAGTGGCTGGGGAGAGGGATGTCTGGACCTCACTGCTTAGGCTGCTGCACTGCGACCTGATCCCGGAAGAAGCGGTAGAATATGATGATGAGCTTCAAAAGATGCCACATAGCCTTGTTTATTTTTATATTTTATACGGGCTAGTATTGGGTTGTGTCTGGTGGATTTAGAAATCCAGTTACTAATGAAGCATAATTAAAGGTGGTCACCGAAGACTCATTCATGAGACATACAAAATGATCATGTGAGAATCCCTCTTGGCTAACCACCTTTGACAGGATCACCCCAGTCAGCAGTTAAAACCAAGGCCTGGAAATTGAAAATGTGGTCCCAAGTGTGTTCCTAGCATGAGGGATAATCGAGGCAATTTATTAAGATCTCTGCTTAAAAAATGAAAGCGCATAAGCAGCACTCAAGGCCCATAATGATGGTTGAGGATGTGAGAAAGCTCTTGGAAAAAAGAATAATGGGCATAACAACAGAGTCCTCCATAGAAGACTGAAAATGAGGGGGTATTATAAAATCAACAGAGTGCAGCTTGCAAAGATAGACAGCCTGGCATAAATAAAGTACCAGCATATATGAAGAATGCATGTATTTACACAACTTCAATGGTACTTCTCTGGCACTCTTCATAAACAGATAAAGACACTCAGAGTAGGCAAATGATGAGAATATAGCACAGTGACCCTGGCTCTGCGATATGCTTTGAGAGAGGAAGTATGTCTTTTCTGTGGGTGAGAAGGCATGGCTGCCACAACCATGGGAAAATGGTTGAAGGCCAATGTAAACGTTGGTCCTCTGCAGGGATATGAGGAAGGTATAGGGTCAAGAGATGAAAACAGACAGGGCACAAACTTTAGCTAAATTCATAAAAGGTTTGTCCTTCAGTGCATAAAATTAAAAGGCAAACACTGGGTGTTTTACTTTTTTCCCCACCTTTAAATGTTAAAGTTGTATGCAAAGGTTTTGGTGCCCTTGATTGTATTAAGTATTTTGTTGCTTTCTGGAATGGAAACAATATATTTAAAAATATACTTATTAAAAAAGGAAAAAAAACCTTAAAATATTAATGTATGTTTTATTTAATTAACATAAAAGTTTGCAACACCCCCATTTACTGAGCCTCTTACTCCTATGTATTCAAAATATTAGTAAAAAATTAAGCCAGCTCTGGATGGAAATGAATGTTGTGATGTGCTTGAGTTTTTAGAAAAAATACCATGGTGATTATGATTGTATATGATTACCATTGCGCTGTAATCAAGACTAAAATCACTCAGACAGAATTATTTTGAAATAGTAAGTTTCCATACAGAGAAGCTGTTGTGTGATTGCCTGGATGGTTTATATCTGCAACAAGCCTCTGTTTTGCCAGCAAAGTCGGAAAGACAAGAAATATATCTTGGCCTGTTTCAAATAGTGTAGTGTAATCCATGTTGAAATAAAAAAATTAGTGGCAATTAGTAAAGCTATCAATCTTGGTGTGTTGGCAGGAGATGACTGTGTATCCTCTCATCCCAAGCCTCAGGCAGGGGCATCTGACCATGGCCCTAGCATGTGATATGCTGGTTCAAATGTGTCTAATATACTGTCAGGCATAGCATGCATCATAAGACTAAAAAAAAGGAATAGTTGGTGCATTTGGAGAGTAGTAATGGTATAGTCGTTATTAAACACAATAAAATTTTGTTTACTTGTTTATCTTCTGGGCAGTCTGGCATGCTTAACCGACTTGGCAAATCAGTGGGAGAGTGAAACATGTATATCTTTATCAACTCATTAGTTTGAATTTTTTAATAAAAGGTATTATGAGGCACTGAATTCGACAGATGGGCTATTCAAAATTATAAAAATATCATCTATAATCTATGGTGTAAATCTCAGATAGACTTCAAGCTACTGCTGAATAAACATTTAAGCATCTACCTGCAGGTGAGTTTTTTTATCTGGTAACAGTCTTAAACAGCTTGAGGGTTCATAACTGTCTTTTCTTTTTTGTTACAACCTGGAAAAAAAGTACCTTTAACATTGTTTAATGAAATTAATATTTCTCCTCTTCATTTGTGTAGCTCTTTCTTCTTTAAATCCAGATTCAGTATGTTAAATGCTTTTTGGTTATAATCACAACTGCATGAACTTTGGTGTGTTTAACTGAAATGAATTGTATACTGTGTGACAATATAATGAAGCATGCTACATAGATATGCTATGGGAACTAGAGGTCAGGAGCTTGTATCCCCACCGCTGAAGCAGAGTGGTCAAATTGTCAAATTAGTGCTCATTTTATTTTCTTAAATCAAGTGCAGAATTATTAGTATGCACCTTTATATGCTATAAGTTCTGCTCATTTCATTGCAACACTGAGGAATTTATCCCATGTGACATATGTTGCATAACAGGTATACAACAAGTCCATTCCAGAAAATTTGGCAAATTCCTCTGACCACTGAGGATGTGTTGTACGGTTGTAGACTTGTTGTGGAGTTTGAACATCTTCAATTTTTTTTTTAGATATTTTAATGTCAGGACCATTTTCTAGGTCTGTTATGCAATGCCATATGATCTCCTACAGCTGTTTTCTGACACACATATGAGTTTCACTTGCTTTTTAGGTCATCTGCTATGCTCAGAATCATACAATTATCTTACAATAATCCTATGCTTGTCTATCAATAAACCTAAGACAGTGCTACAAATGTACAAATGATTGTTGCATGCTCGACCTCCATGGTCTGGACTCGCTGATCACCTCTACATGACGAAGACGTTGATACCACCAGACTGGTCTTATCACACTTGCCACTCCAAAGACTGCAGCAGAGACATTATGTTTTGGCAGCCCTTAAATTTTATCTTAAACTGTATATTTTCATGGCTTGGCAGCAGAGACAGAATGTGAGACAGCAGCGTAAATGTTGGATCAAGCTATGGATGCAGCAATGGATTTGTAAAACATGTATAATACAAAATTTATACAATTGTTTTGCGGCATATGTAAGTCATGTCTATTTATACATCGACCTTGTGTTCTGTTTTTCAACAATCATCTGACTCTCGTGTAAACACTTTAACAGACTGGGCCTATTTTCCCCACAACAGACATACAACACTTTTTATATTTGAATGCAACTACAGAGCTTTTAAATCCATGTAACTCAAACCTAGGTACGCCAGTCCCTTTGGTTGTTGCTCTGTTAAATTTGTCCAAAAACCCCTCAAAATAAAACATAAATAAATAAATCACAGGAGTGCTGGAGAACAATTTAGGGTTAAAGTATATTCATGATTGTACTTTTCAGTATTAAGAATGTCAAAACTAAAAATCCACGTTTAAACAGTGAAGAATTAATGTATTGTTTTTGATTATTATTTTGTTATTTTTCATTTAAAGCATTGAAACGTGCCCTTATTCCATTCAATGTTTTGTAACGGCAATCACAGTTCTATCTTTTTAAACAATTTTATGAAGTGTTTAATTCTATTATTCTGCATTATATTGAAATGGCTCTGAACGTAATTTTATTTAAATTATTAAATTTATTTCATTTGGCAGTTATTACTGGCACTGTTCAATTATTGTAGGAACAAATACATCTTTTAAAATGTTAAAAGGGATGTGTGAGATTTTTGCATACTCTGTATATATTAGATGTATGAATTCTGTTGTTCATGAACGGTAGAGTGTTAACCAATTTTTGCAGGAATTCAGCATACCAGTTTCATACTGTCATGAATGGTTGAAGTCCTGCTTAAATTTTTAATAATGAGAAGATATTTTAGAAAGTACTTTTCTACCACAAGTCACAAGGACACTGCTTTTTGAGTCTTTTTTCCAGCTGCATCATTTTTTTCCCTATTCCATCAATTACAGTAGCTTTGCTGTTTCCAGCTGAATGAAAGGAGAAATGGCAGACCAGGCACAGCACTCCTTCTTTAGCTGGAACTGCACTTATAATGGAAGAAGGCTTTGTGAAGGCCATCTTTTGAATGTGCAGTCGAGGTCATTCATTAATTCAGAGTATGGCATTTAATAGGTACACCACAAGAAACCGAAAGAATGCAAATAATAACATTTCATAATGCAAGTACACAAAAGACAGCCAGTAACTTTAATAATTAAGCAAACACCCATGTAAAAATGCCTCATAATTATGCTTGGCTGCCCCTTAATTATCAGGTCTCTTGCTTTTTATTATTATTTTTTTTTATGTAAATGTAAATTACAATAAATTCGATGTCCATTAAGAGCTTGTAATAAATTGACAATATGTGGTGAAACATGGAGGTACATATCACTGGTATGGTTTACATTAGTTACACCAGTTACACTCACATTCAACTAGCAAAAAAAATTTGGATACTTAGTTTAATATCTATATGCTTTATATAACTATTTTATTTTATTTTATTATATAAGATTTTAAGATATATATACAGCTTCATGTCACAAGGTCACATCTTTATTGTCTTCATGAATATGATTTTTATGTTTTATTTACACACACACACACACACACACACACACACACACACACACACACACACACACACACACACACACACACA
>JBCNYG010000020.1:21287796-21301377 GCA_039654305.1 Porochilus rendahli
GTCGGCTGAGATGGGCGCCAGCCTCCCCACGACCCTAATTAGGAATAAGCGGTTCAGAAAATGAATGAATGAATGAATAAAAAATAAACATCCCTCCTTTACTAGGCCTGAGACAACTGAATTGGTCATCACTCAATTTACAAAAACACTAAGGAAAAGTGTAAGATTTATACAGACAAATTAACTCAAGACAAAAAAGTGAAGACATAGTGCCTTTTAAAAAATATATTTCAAATGTATTCTTCTTTTTGTGTGTTTAAATAGAATACTTTATTGTGAGTATAGTTTGGCTAGGGAATGTAGCATCCATAAGACCTTTTTGAACTAAATCATTACAAGAAATAAAAATGATTGAAAGGGCACAATCACTTACCAGGTGTATGAAAAAAATTATTATTATTATTATTATTATTATTATTATTATTATTTGTATCTATTTATGTATTTGTTACTTTTAACATTTAATATTTAAAAAGGAATGTAAATTTTGAGTCTATTTTAAAATTCCTAAAAGCTCATAAATAACATCTACAGGCACCACCAAAAAGCAGTTTGGTACTCTGTAATCTAAATGACAAAGAAACAGATAATTAGATCAGTTTAGATGCTATCTCTTATCAAAGAACACACAATGTCATTTGCTTGTCATTGAAGGTCTTATCTATTTTCCTTTCTCTTCTGAGCATTTATAGATTTCCTAAGAATGTTAGTCAGATTTTAAAGGAGAAATAAGAAAAATCTGACTTTACTTTACAGCAAGCAACATATAGGAGGAGTAGTAGTAAAATGTAAAAAGTTTTTTTTTTAATAATAATATTAAATAATACATAATTATATTAATATAAAAATAGTATTTGTTAGTTTTGTGTGGTGACAGTTTTGACTGAGTGACAGATGCTTTAATTCCAATGCAGTCTTTGTGGGATCATGGATTTATTATTTTTTTATTACCTTTCAAAATTTTTAAGAGATAAATATTGTCCCGCACTCTGCATTTCACAGACAATCATACTGCTATAATGAGTTTACTATATAAAAACTGTAGAAAATATTATGAATAATTGGCAGAGTTGGTAAAGGATGGATAACAGTCACGAAGGGTGTCCTCTATGCTGTGAGCTCTGGAGGACAAAAGAACAAACTATATTTGTAATTCCTCCAAAGGGAGCGCATTAAAAAATAAAAAAAAACTAGGGCCAAATTGACACAATAGTCAATTAAAAGACTGCCCAGTGTCAGGTCCCGCTGAAGGACTTAATCATGCCTGTCTCTGTTCGTTCTGCTTTCTGCTTTCCACTGTGTGTGTGTGCTCTTGTTTACAGGCTCCGCCCCGGATTACCTACACCTGTTCCCAATCCCTGCGGAGGATAAAAGGGGGGCGTTTACCGGGTTCGGGTCGCCAGATCGTTTGGGCTTTCATAGCGACCGTCTAGAGCTATCATAGTAAAAGACTCAAGCCTTCATTGACAGAAGTGCCGCTTGCGCCACGCCACGATCCAGCCTTGATCCCATAGTGCTTATGTTCCACGTCTATCTAGTATTAAATAAAAGATCCTTGGTTGCACTTTCACCTGATTTTGTTATCTCTGTCCTGCATTTGGGTCTACCTGCTCTTGGTACACAAACTGTATCCAAAATTGCTTAGTCATTTACTACCCCTACTTACTATACAGTGACTTATATACAGAGGAAAAAAGTGAGCTTAAAATGCTTTTAGACACTATTCCTCAAGGCCATTATGAGTTGATGGTTTTCTGCTGCCTTTTAATAAAATAAATTTAAGGCTTTGGGTTAATGTCTTTACCGCATTGTAACTCTAAAATATTTTAGGCCTGGCGAGCTATTCAGGATGTCCTCTGCCCCTGCCCAGGAGTCGGCTGAGATGGACACCAGTCTCCCTGCTACTCTAAGTAAGATTAAGCAGTTCAGAAAATTATTGAATGAGTTAATGAATCTATTTTATGAAAACATTTATTAAGACATATTTTCTTACTCCATTTTGGCAGATTTTTATTTTTTACTGCCTCCAAATTATACGTCACTGTCCATTTGTAATGATTTATACACTTTGTCTTAATGCTTTTTTTCAAGTTAAAGTTAAACACAATTTGTGAAACACACTCCTTAGTTTTACTCTCACTTACTCATTTGCTTAATTCTCCTACTAGGGTCATGGGGAGGCTGAGTGTATTTTAGCCAACTATTGGCAAAGGTGGGCTACACCCTGAACAGCTTGTCAGACCATTGCAGGGCAACACACATAACTATTCACACTTACATCCACATCTAGGGCAACAGTTAGGCTAATCAGAAAAAAACAGTTGGCCTAATGAGGAAATCACAGTACCTAGAGGAAGCCCACAGAAACACCACACAGAAACACCTGAGCCTGGGACTCGAACCCAATACTTTCTTGCTGTGAGGCAGATGTGCTTACTTATACACCCTCCTTAGTTTTACCTTAAAATATTATTTAAAGGGTGAATGTGAACCCTTTTAATTGTATTTTTAAGATATTATTTAAGTAGTTTTCTTTATTTTTATTATTAAGAGGTAGTCATGAATATTTTAAATAGTCACTCAGTCATTTGCCGAAACATTTTCATTTCATGGCAAAAATCACACACTTTTTCACTCATATTCACACCTAGGTGCAATTTGAAACAGCCAGCTAGCCAATGTGTTTTTGGACTGTAGAAGGAAATTGAAGTACCCAGAGAAAACCCTAGCATGTAGAGGAATGACATGCAAAGTCCACACATAAATGCCTAAGCCTTGGACTCTAACCCAGGACCTTCTTGCTGTGAGGCAGACATGCTACCCACTATGCATAAAATCTAGATAAAACATCTTAATGAAGATGTTTTCTTAAGACCACAATTCCCCAAGGAATATGGCAGCGACATTGAGGTCCGATGGTAAATGGTAAGGTGTCTAATATGATATATGTCTATGTTGTACACTACTTTTCACAGTGCATTATAGGATACATTAATTGAACTTTATAGTTCTCACTATACATTGTGTTGAAGCAGATTATTGAGTTTTAATTAATTTTTCTCATATTTACAGAATTAAAGTAAAAATTTTCCTCAAAAGTCAATATAACATAAAAAGTACTATTGTATTGTATATTGATATATCATAGCTTGAAAAAAACAGCTTATTTCATGCCCTTCTATTTTGGTCTAGTGGGTTACACAGTTGAAAATTGTCACTTGAAACTGAGTATTCCCCGGTTCAAACCCAGAACTCAACCAAAGGAAAATAACAATACATATTTAAAACATCTTGGTATCTACTGCATGTCAAGTTATTGAAAATGATGTTTCGTTTTGTCAGATGTTGAAATCAGCATGTGTGTTGGAGGCTCAAGGTTGAAACAGCTTGAATGCTTCTCTGAGCTATTTAAAAGTTGATGGAACACAGAAGTACATTCATGTGTTTTTTTAAAATATAGTAATATTTCAATGACATTACATTTTGCTGGAAATTATACATGAGATTCTTATCATGTCTTAGATATCATTACTCAAAAAGCTGTTGCACAAACACTGGTCAGCCATAACATTATTACTTGAAAAGTGGCAGATGGTCTCCTGAGAGATCTCCTTCTAGACCTACTGATCCTACTTTGATGTAATGTCCTTAAAACGATTCAACATGAGGCTCATTAATGTGTGTGGCCTCCACGTGTCTGTATGACCTCCATACAACGTCTGGGTATGCTTCTGATGAGGTAGCGAATGGTCCCCTGAGGGATCTCCTCCCAGACCTGGACTAAAGCATCCGCCAACTCCTGGACAGTCTGTTGTGTAACGTGGCATTGCTGGATGGAGCGAGACATAATGTCCCAGATGTGCTCAATTGGATTCAAGGTCTGGGGAATGGGCGGGCCAGTCCATAGCGTCAATGACTTCGTCTTGCAGGAACTGTTGACACACTCCAGCCACATGTCTAGCATTGTCTTGCATAACGAGGAACCCAGGGCCAACTGCACCAGCATATGGTTTCCCAAGGGGTCTGAGGATCTCATCTCAGTACCTAATGGCAGTCAGGCTACCTCTGGCGAGCACATGGAGGGTTGTGAGGCCCCCCAAAGAAATGCCACCCCACACCATTACTGACCCACTGCCAGACCGGTCATGCTGGAGGATGTTGCAGGCAGCAGAACATTCTCCAGGGCGTCTCCAGACTCTGTCACTTCTGTCACATGTGCTCAGTGTGAACCTGCTTTCATCTGTGAAGAGCACAGGGTGCCAGTGGTGAATTTGCCAACCTTGGTGTTCTCTGGCAAATGCTAAAAGTCCTGCACAGTATTGGGTTGTAAGCACAACCCCTACCTGTCAACATCAGGCCTTCATACCACGTTTATGGAGTCTGTTTTTGACTGTTTGAGCAGACACATGCACATTTGTGGCCTGCTGGAGGTCATTTTGCAGGACTCTGGCAGTGCTCCTCCTGTTCCTCCTTGCACAAAGGCAGAGGTAGCACTCCTGCTGCTGGGTTGTTGCCCTTCTACAGCCTCCTCCACTGTCAATCAGTGTTGCTTCTTAAGTGGACAGTTTGAGAAGTATGAATCACAGAAGTGTGATTGACTTGAACTTACATTGTGTTGTTTAACTGTTCCCTTTATTTTTTTGAGCAGTATATTATGGCATGCAATTGCATGAGAAGGTTCTGGATTTGATTCCTGGGATTGATTGATTTATGTTCTCCCCATGCTTGCGTAGGTTTCCACCAACAGTCCAGAGACATGCACATTAGACTAATTGGTTGTTCATAATTGGCCCTAGGTGTGAGTGTGAATGGTTATGTGTGTTGGCCATATGATGGATTGGTCAGCCGTTTAGTGTGTACCCTGCATGTTGCCCAGAGATGACTCTGATAAGCTTCAGCCTCCCCATGACCCTGGTAGGATTAAGAAGTTTTGCAAATGAATGTATGTAATTACGTTATTCCAATAAATCCAGCAATTCAAAATCATCTTGCAGAGCAAGAAAACAGAGCAAAAAAGGGTTTGGTATGAAAAATGCCAAGATTAAAATATCCATTCAGTCTCGAGGAAAAACAAAACAAGATTTCACAAAAGTATGATACAGAGTCCAGGTTTATATAGAGGTGCATATTGATCAGGTGACCTGGGAATGATGAGCTTGCAACAGGTGTGTACAAGAAACCCAGCTCCACTCCTCAGGGCCATGGCCCTGCCAATCAATCAGATACTGCTTATGGGCCTGCTGGCATCTGGAATCCAGGAATGCCCTCACTTGGTAGGCCGGAGAGCCCTCAATTTCCAGCACAGGAAGTGGCATTTCCTTGGGGACTGCATCAGCCATGGAAACTGGAACCACTTGCCTAAGAATGGAAACATGGAAACATGGAGAGACATGGTAATTAGTGGGGAGTTGGACCGCAGGGACATCGGTCCTATGCGGATCCATGGAACAGAGTGGAGGTTGATACCCTAGGACACACTGAAAAGGGGTCAGTTTGGTTAAGGAGTGTCTCAATGAGTTTTGGGCATACTCGTCCCAGGGTAGAATCTCTGCTCAGTCTCCTTGGTCGCTGTGACAGAATGTCCTGAGGAACCTCCCGATATTTTGAATAGACTCACTGTGACTTCCAGTTTCTTCATAAAGGCCCTACATAACAGCGATGTGAACTGGGGTCCACGATTGGAAACAATATCCTTAGGGAGGCCATAGTGACATGCTCATAGAGGGCATTAGCAATTGTGTGATAGCCTCATGCTTCCTGTCCTCCATTTGAGCTGTTTTGGCCTATCTCATATCTTAGGAAAGAGATAGAGGTCTGGTGAAAGAGGCAGTTTTCAAGTTTGACATACAGGTGGTGGTGTAAAAAGCATGCAAAGCCTTGTCTAATATAAGCGCAGTGTTCATGAAGAGTAGTGGAATAAATGAGTAAGTCATCTATATAAGCAACTACAAATTTTTCTAGCAAATCTCAGAGTATGTCAGTGACCCGAACTAGTGCTGAATGCCGTCTTCCATTCATCTCCCTCTTGGAATGCGGATGCAGTTATTGGCAGTCCAGAGGTCAAGTTTGGTGTAGTACCATGCCCCAATGAGTTGTCCAATAGCTGAATATACCAGGGGGAGAGGGAATCTTTACTTTAGTGATGGCATTCAGACCCCGGTAGTCAATGCAGGGTTAAAGGTCACCATCTTTCTTCTCAACAAAGAAGAACCCTGCCGAGGCTGGTGAGGTGGAGAGCTGGATGAACCCATGTTGAAGTGCCTCTTGCATGTACTCCTCCATGGCTTGTGTTTCCTTAGCACACAGTGGATAGACTCAACCCCGGGGAGGTAGGGCTCCAGGCTGAAGATCAGCGGCACAGTCCCAGAGCCGAGGACGGGGCTGATAAGTGGCATGTCTCTTGGAGAAAACACTGGCCAGGTCTTGTTATTGGTTTGGGATCCTAGGAGCTGTGAACAAGTTTGGGCTTTCCACTGTTGTGGAGGTGCATAGATATTTGAGGCAATGCTGTTGAAGGCTAGGTAACCAAGTTAGTATGTCTAGTATATCTCCTTTTCCATGAAATACTTGGTTCTTGTCTCTGCAGCCAAGTGAGGCCAAGTACTATTGAGTGCTGTGAAAAGGACTGGACAAGGAAGGTTATACTTTCATGATGTATGGAAGAGATGCTGTTGTGGTAAAATGTTTGGTAATGTCTTTTGTAGGATTACTGAAAATTAATAATGAAGTAGCAGAGAAACAACAAAGGGTTTGGTAAGAAAAATGGCTTAAAATAACCATTCAGTCTCCAGGAAAAACATAGCAAGATTTCACAAAAGAAATTTCAAAAAAGGTTACTGGGGCAGTGGTGGCCCAGTGGTGGCCCAGTGGTAGGGTGCTGGATTTCTGATCTCAAGGTTGGGGGGTTCGAGCCTCACTATCAACAGGTGCTCACTGCTG
Source organism: Porochilus rendahli (assembly GCA_039654305.1). Classification (NCBI taxonomy): domain Eukaryota; kingdom Metazoa; phylum Chordata; class Actinopteri; order Siluriformes; family Plotosidae; genus Porochilus; species Porochilus rendahli. Next base: position 21,294,736 of record JBCNYG010000020.1, read on the forward strand.
TTCCCCCAGTGCAGCTAACTGGGTTATCAAATGCCAGCCATGTCTTTCACTGTCTATGGTGAGAGGCATAAAAAATAAATTGCTGATTTTCGTCAAGAGTAGGCTGCATAGGTGTCAGCGTGTTTCTGATCTGCAAAGGCCTAGCAAGCTGTCCAGGGTGTACTCTGCTCAGAGCTGGCTGAGATGGGTGCCAGCCTCCCTGTTACCCTAATTAGGATTTAGTTAATTCAGAAAATGAGCTTGGGATATGATTAGCTTGTGTAAATGAACAGAAATCTTTAGACATTCAGTTTGAAAGGCAATGACCTGGAAATTAATTATTAAAAAGGGTAAGCCAGACTTGTCATAGATCTCATATACTAGTCAATCACAAAGACTTCAACTATGATATGAGTGAGTCTATAGAGATGTAGAGCATTGTATCAGACTAATGATGTGATCATATGGTTACAACCCTGGTGATCTGATGCCTGTAGCTAGCCTGAGGGCTGTAGATGCTGGGAGGATGCCTTTATTAAAAACAAGTAAATAAAAGATAGGATGAATATCAGTCTGCTTTTACATATATGGCAAATATAGTCATTAAACACATAAACCATAAAAAACATTTTTTGCAGACAATGTGCATTTTTATTTACATGGATTACATTTAGCACTTAGTAACTTACTTTTAGAAACCATTTGATCATGGGTAGAGTAGAGATGGATTTGGAGCCAATTTTGGGCACACTATGGTATAAGGCTGGAATGCACCTTGCATGGTCTGTCTGCCCATCACATGGTACCATACAAAAGATTGAACATATTCACAGCTAAAATAAAAAAAAAAAAAACACCAATCACCAGTTGTAAAAGTGGGAGGAAACTACAGAACCCTGAGGAAGCAAACCTGTGCTCAAAAGATCAAAAAGATTTAAAAAATTTATCAGATTTTAAATCTTGATTAGATAGCATTTATTTGCAGTGTGTCTGTATGGTGAGGGAATGGGTTCCTTTTAACATTTTGTATTGTTTCTAGTGAGAAACCATGTCCTTATTTATATTTGTTAGAACCATTCTTCATGCTGCCATTGTCCATTTTAATGGCCACTTTTATTAATATGACAGCATTTCTCTGTCATATCTCTGTCATGCTCTGTCATGTGGGTTTCAGAAAAACTGGGCTCAAAAAACTCCAAATAGTATAATGACTATTTAAGAGACAATTTTAATAATTAAAATTTTACTTACTGTCATTTGTGTCATAGATTTAGTAGGTCTGGAGTCCATTCCTGTTCTATCAAACATAAAAAAGTGGGAACAACATAAAAAAGTGGGAATACACAACATGAGGCAGACACTATGCACACATTGGCGATTTATCTTAGACAATTAATTAAATAATTAAATAAAACCAGAGATTCCAGAAGAAGCCCATATGAACTTGAAAAAAAACCCAACATGCACGGAACCCTCAATTAAGCAGGATCCTTGCCTTTGCTTGTATGTGGGACCCATGTAGGCAGTAGGTGGGCTAGAAAATGGGTCCTATATCGGATTGTCCACAGGTTCCATAGTTTCTCCAAGTCAACCGCTCACAACTAGGACTGAAATAGGGGACCAATCAAGGCTTGCCAAAGGGAGACTTAGTTGACACAAGTGGGCCCCAGTAAAGTTGCACATTTTGGGCTAATGCCCACTTGGTGCACATGTAGCCCAAGCATAACCCAGTTGGGGTCCATATACACATTTAGGCAGTTGACATGAGGCCAGTGTGGAACCCACAGACAATCACTTATGGAACCCCATTCTAACCCTAAAACTAAGTCAGCCCACTTGCTACCCACATGAGTCCCACATACAACTGGGATGTGATTTGTATTTTTACTAAATTTTATTTAACTTACATTAGGAAAAGAGTTGAGAATGCTGTTTTCTTTTGTCTCTTATGAAAGTTCACTTATTCAAAGAAAATACGTTATCATCTCTGTATCATCATTTTCATTGCATAACATGGAAACCTCTGAGGAAATTGAACAACCTCTTAGACCATACAGCATTCTGAAAAACATGGATTCAGACCAGATAATTGTAATCAAATGTTATAGCTTTTGCACCACATAGTCAACTAATTGGGGATAGGGCAACATGGTGGTATAGTGGTTAGCATGCCCCAACCCCACTGCAAAAAGGTCCTGGGTTTCTAGTCCCCAGATCAGAAAAGGAATTTCTCTGAAGAGTTTGGATGTTCTCCACCTGCTTGCAAGGGTTTTCCTTGGGTACTCCGGTTTCCAAAGACATGCACATTAAGCTAATTGATTGTTTAAAATTGCCCCTGTGTGTGAGTGTGAATGGTTGTGCATGTGTTGGCACTGCGATGGACCAGCAAGCTGTGTAGGGTGTACTTTACCTTTACCCAGAGTCAGCTGAGATCCGTCAAATCACATCTGCTTTTGTTTTTATTATGAACTTGCAGGGATCCTTGCTTAGCATTTTTCAATCATTGTGAATATTATTGAAAAACATGATTTACTAAACAAACCATTCATTCATTCATTTTCTGAACCGCTCATTCCTAATTAGGGTCACGGGAAAGCTGGTGCCCATCACAGCCAACTCTGGGCAAGGGCAGGGTACACCCTGGACAGCTCGCTAGGCCATCGCAAGGCCATCAGTCACAACCATTTGCACATTTTTAAATTTTTAGCCAAGGGCCTTACATTGTGTAGTTTTCATGTAATCTCCTTGCAATTTCTTTCCTCTGGGAATACTGGTTTTCTCCCACAGTCCAAAGACATGCTCATTAAGTTAAACAGCTACTCTAAATTGCCTTTTAGTATGAGTGGTTGTTAGTGCCTGTGTTGGTCGTGCAAAAGATTGGAAAGCTATTCAGTGTGTACACCAGCTCTTGTCCAAAGTCATCTGGGATTGGCTTAAGCTCCCTTGGTGACCAGAAAAAGCTCCACCTATACCAGCTATTATACAAGTTCCCTTTCCTTCCTAACAGTCAAGTGGATTGCTGTGTGGCCTGCTCATCTTCTTATCATTATGACACAAGCACACACATGCAGCAAAGACACACATACAAAAAAAGACATGCATACATACCCACTATTGTTTAGGTATACTTATTAATGGAGTGTGCATTTTATCCACAATCATGTGCAAACACTTTTGCTGGAAGTTGGCAGAGACCAACATGCAGCTGGTTGTAAAATTTGCATATGTGCTAAACTCCTGAAAGGCAAATACTGAGCCAATGTGATAAAGCAAAAGAGGAGCTAACACAAGGCCCATAAATTAAGGTCCAATCTCATCCATCATTTTGCCTGACAAAAATGGCAATTTCACTGGTTGGTTAGGCATCTTTTTTTGTCTTTCATATTTGTGCCCCCCTCTGAGCCAAATGTGACTGTTTTAATATTTACTTTTAGATTTGCATTTTGCAGATACCCTTATGCAGAGTTACTTAATTATTTTTTACCAAATTTTTATTAAGCAGTTGAGGGATAAGGGACTTGCTCAAGGGCCCAACAGTGGCAACTCTCTGGTCTTGGAGCTTGAACCACCAACCTTCTGATCAGTCCCCTTAGCCTTAACCACTAAGCCACCACTGTCCCTATTTTTGTTGTTAGTTGTGTTAAAATATTTGAAAATGTCAGCAAATATACTCTACAGGTATGCTATTGTCAGAAGAAAGGAGGAGGGAAAAAGAGAGGAGAAGAAAAAGAAGAGCAGGACTGTGCACCAAATATATCAAGTAATTCAACTTCAGCTTCAACTTGTTCAGACACCTGACTAAAGCTGGATTAAGTAGGAAGTGACGAGTCAGTGATGATGCAAAATCTATGAACGCCAGCAAAAGTCAGTGATCAAAGGTGAATTTTTTTAAGCAACAAGAAGTTGGCGGGCACTTCAACTGAGCTAAACTTTCACCTGAAGCAATTCAAGCGATCACCAATCAGAATTTAACAACACTGCTGAGTGACAGATACTACCCCAAAACATTTTCCATAGGGAAACAATGAACATCAGTTTAATTAATCTGCCCACATCAACATGGAAGAGGAGCTTATTATTGCTGTGTGTAAATAGCCTGCACAAAGAAATTTCACAGGAATAATAATAAACATGCCACACTTGGGTCCACATTTGTGAAACGGTTAGCGTTTATTTTGAGTATATATTTATATATACGTTTAACTCTTCCCGGTTAATGATGCACAAGAGTCGCCATTTCATACTCCCATAATAATAATGGTAAAGCTATTCAATATAATGTGGTATGATAGCGTGTTAAAATAAATTTAAATAACATGAGATAATGATTAAAAGTATACAGAATATAGAAAATAAAAAGAATTTCTCTATTAGTGAACTAGTTCAATGATTGTCATGGAGAAAAATATTTTTTTTAGCATGAAACATGTGAAGGAGTTTCCTGGGCACCAAGAGCTGATGACACACTAGTGGCTAGGTGATTCGCTTCCCTTGCGGGGCAATTTCACATGTTCATCAGTGGGGAAGTGATTCACATGTTGTTTGCTGCTTCCTGTTTGAAATTAAGTTGAATGATAATACTTTCATTTTAATTTCTTTAGTGTAAATAACAGTAACATTTTGTAACAGTATTTTACTGTATTATTTAACAGAGTAAATAATAGTAATCATAGTATATTTCAACTTTGAAAAAAGTTGTCATCATTGTGTAAAAAGTGTGTCTAATAAGTAAAAACTTATTTTTTTTATAACTGAACGAAAACAATGATTCTAGATAAAGTTAATCATTGAATAATAATAATTAATTAATTATTTCATCAGTTAAATAAAGGACCTTCATATTTCTTCATCTGCCCCACTTTTACACAGCACATTGCACAATCCATATGCAGTCAACAAGAAAGGAGTCACTGCTGGAACCCAGGCTCATTCATTAGATGAAAGACTTTTCCTTATCATGAACATAAAAGCACAAAAAACTGTAACAGTAAAACTTAAAATCATGGAATCATGATCGTCCTGTATCGACATTAAGCATAATTCCTTATTTAAGCCATTCTTTTCGCAAGCTCTACTGCTACTTCACACAGCAAAGCTAACATGTACATATTTCATACACAAAATCCATAAATATATACATATATCCGGCATTTAAATGTATTATTAATTCTCATTTCTGCTTGCTAATAGTATCATTCTGAGCCAAGATTACTGGCATTTTATTTTTTTCCAACTGCATTCACTGGTATGGTGAAGTACTATATCATAAAATATGGCCACATTTATATTGCAGTAAATGTAAATATTAAATAGCATTTTCTAATCATATAGTGTAAGCATATCAACAAAAGAAAATAATTTAATGATTGTAGATAGCAGACAATGATGCCTTTATCATGGATGGGATATTAATGTTGCTGGGCATCATTTTTTGCAAATTTTGCTTTGTACGGATAGTAACAAGACTAAATGAATAACCAAGAACCATGTCAAACAATTCCAATTGATCAAACTAGAGTGTTTCTGTGCACTTGCAAATGAGGGCTTAGAATTAGCATGTGTATTATTTGGCCTTGGTGATGATCAGAGTTTCAGTTATTTGCCAAAGCAATCAATCAGCCAAACAGGCAATAGATGAATGGTTAGAATATTGGAGGCTAAAATCAAACACAACTTATCAGGTTATCTACCCTGCACAGAGCTCACGTCTGACTTTTATTTTATTAACAAAGTGCCTTTAAAAAAAATACTAGATTAGCATCTTCACAGTTTATTCTCCATCTCCCCTTTATATAATGGTGATGGAATGTTTTAAGGTGCAGCATGGCTTATTGTCCATACACAACCCGTATAACATACAACATGACCTTTGATACACTCACCCCCTAGAAGTACACAAAACTCTGAGCAATATAAAAAAAAACACATTTCTGAAACACTGGCCTAATTTTAACAAAAAAATTTATGCATTCAGCTAAATAATCTTCCTAACAAAAGGATAAGAGAATAAGAGACTCACTTGGCGCCTAGTGGAACTCAAGACACTCTACAAACAGAATGAGGTAATTAACAGTCCTTAATGGTATCCTCTATACTATGAGTCACAAAGTATCCTTTAACCAAGCAGAATGAGGTACCTTATACCAAACACACACAACAGGTTCAACAAACAGCAGCCTCTTCTGTTTGGTTAAAGGATACTTTGTGACTCATAGTATAGAGGATACCATTAAGGACTGTTAATTTGTCCCATTGTTTAAGGACTCTTAGAGTTAGCTTGCTTTCATTACAGCGTTCACGCCTGGAGGATCTGCGCTTCCTTCCAACATAGTAAATAACCCTTGAGAGAACGGAATCTTGCTGTTGATGTGACTTAAGGTCACTAAGAGACAAATAGGCAATGTGTCTTGGCCAGGCGGTATCCAAGTACTGAGGCTTTCAGCAAGGGAGACTGCATGCTGTCTGGTGGAAGAGTCTCAATCACCCATGGAGGAGATAAGAGAGAAGACATCGCCTCAGTGTTCATTGAAGATAGCTGAGGGAGAGATGGCAGTCTGGTTGCTGTGTTGTGCCAAACAAATTTGCCTTTCCAAGGGGAGGTTTATGGGTATAAGGCTCCTCTTGATAATCTGATTCATTTATTTATTTACTGTTGATTTGTGT
>JBCNYG010000020.1:21386785-21400594 GCA_039654305.1 Porochilus rendahli
TATACTTTACTGTTATCTAAGCATTAACTACTTTAATGTTACAAATTAATTACCATAATGTTACATATTAATAAATAAAAATTAGGTTACGTTCAGAAAATATTCTGCACTTCCCTACACATGGCACAGTGCATCTTTAAAATGTAATTCTGTGAAAAGTGTTCTGATATTTAGTCCTTTTAGAATGAATTTATATTTATTATGAACATCTAACTCAGTTGTACAATAATTAGTACAAGTTTATAAACATTCAACAATATTTGATCTCAGAATTTAAAATCTACTGAGAATTACCGGAAGTTGCTTCTGATTAGCCATGGGCACGATGACTAACCCTTCTTGATGTGGTTTATTATGTGACTATGAGTAAAGTATACACAGCATCTGTATTTAATACACCTTTGTGATAGAGATGCTATGCTAAGCATTGAATTACAAACAAAACAAGGGATATGGAAAATGAAGAACAAATACAAAGGTGCTGTGCTAATGACAGAGGCAGAAAAGAAAAAGTAAAACCAGTACCCAAATCATATTGGCAGAGATACACTGAACTTTCTAAGTTCCTCTCTAGTTTTCTGTTTGTTTATTTGTTGTTCTCTGTAAACAAAATCATTTTTTTTAATCAAACTTGGTGGGGAGTGCTCTGCCTGAGTATCAGAGAACATTTAATTTTGTATTTGCAAGTAAGGGACCTGTCATATCCTTTACAAGATTTGACTTAGAGATGTGTTTTGGCATAAATCTGACAAACATACACATACACTGTAAATACAAACACACCACAGCACAGACATTTTTTTTTAAAAAACAGGCATATGGTGCTTAATGTTTTAAAGTAAGCAGAATAGAACAGAGTGGAGCACTGACACTGTTTGCTTTGCAATCCCATGAGAGCATGTTGTAGAAAGCCAGCATGTTGTAGAAGGCCACCAAAAAAAAAAAGCAGCAGCAAGAGTTCTTTAAAATAATCTCTTTTTAAAATAATATTAACCATGAATATGTGATACTGTACCTTAAAGGATATCATAATGAACGCTCTCAGTTAAACTACATAATTATTCATGGAATGTAGCGCACTGTTTTTGTTCAAAGAGGACATGGCCAAAGGCTCTAGCCTTAAAAATAATACCAAAACCTTTTATCCATCTACCCAAGACCGAGATACAGTATACGTATTTGCTCCTGTTCATATCAGCTTGCTTTTTCTTAAATAACCCAAATTACCCATATTGTTCTTATACAAACGGCTTGTACAAATGGTTGATTATAAACCAAAATGTTTATTCTGAACTGATTCTGATACACTGTGTGTACACTATGTGTTTCATAGTTCCGAGCATACTTAAATAATTTTAAAAGATCAACTACAATATCAGTGCAAACTTATCTAAATTGCAAAAGTTAGTTAAAGTGTATACTATTCAGGAATGTTTTGATCTGATTAGTTAGTTTGTTATATATGGTTACCAATTATTCGCAGAAGATGAGTTGGATTTTGATCAGTAGTACATGAAATAGAATGCTGAGGGGACCACGACAAAAGTGGAGGCAAATAATTGTTTAGGTATATACTACATGGAAACAAAATCTCTTTCAGTGTTTTAGCATATTTTCTGCAGAAACGTAAAGAAAAGACAACTAAAATAAGCTTTTTATCATTTCCTTTTTTTCATATATGTTAACCATTAGAGAGGCAAGTCAAATGAGTTCTGCATACTCCAAACAGCTGTACACCCTGCTACAGCATTTTTTTGGGCCTACTCATTCAGGGTTTTAGCATACACTGCACAGAAACGTAAGTAAACCACACTCCATAAAGGTGTGTTTATACACTAATTCAAAGTTATAGTATATACTACATAGAAACATTTTAAAGCAGGACAGTGCTGTTTTTGATTCAGTCAGTATTTACTCAGGATAATGTTTTTTGATACTCTGAGTACCAATCAGACTGTGCTGTTTATGTAGTATTTACTATGTGCTGTTCATGTAGTATTTACTAATGGGTGTTATTCACCTCCCAAATTCAGGATAATGCTTAAATCAAAATGGTGGACAAAAACCTACGGTTTTCACTGATTCTTATATCCTAAAAATTCAAAGGATTTTCCTTTACAAAAAAACTTGCTTTGCTCATGTTTCTGTATAATATATACAAACTCTCTGAATGAGTTTCAAAGGATGCCTTAACAGAGCAAGGCTGACTATTTAGAGGGAGTATGTGTGACCACTTTACCATGTTAAACATGTAAAAATTAACCCATAAAAATGTATTTATTATCCTTTTCTTAAGTTCTATTTTAGTATATTTTAAAATAATGATTTGCCTGAGCCTCGGTCAGTATTGAATAATGTAATTCAGCTTTTTTGTTGAGCAATTGTTAATTATTATTCTTTCAAAACATTTAATTGTTTCTGATTGGTGGAAAGCCACTAATTAATTTTGGTTTTATTTTATGAGCAGAATAATATATTGAGATCTGATAACTGAAATGATTATTGTATGACTGGCACACACTAATGATCCTCCTCATACACTACCAGTCAAAAGTATGGACACAACTTCTATTTTAATTAAAATAAGTGATGTCTAGACTTCTGAGTGGTCCTGTATATTATAGCAGCTGTTATAAGCAATTGTTCACTCACCAGGCTCATTTTATTTCTTTTTCCTGAAGTTTTGCTGCAATCCACTCTTCTCATAGCTCTGAAAACGTCCTGCATTCAAAAATATGATGAGAGCGCAATGGGTCAGTCATGATTTTTGGGAAATCAGCAACTTGGCAAGCATCCACCTTTTTTGATATTATTCCACTGATTTTAATTCAATTAATATAAACTAAATACCTTCATAAATTAATATTTATGAAAAGGTTTTCATAAAACAAAAAATGTAATTTGGAATTTTGTGATGTTCAGTGATTTCTGTATGCGAGTTCTGGTATGAAATAAGATAAGAGATCTTTATTGTCAACTGTTGCAGGAACATTGAAAATAAACTTAGCAGCTCTTTGTTCACTTACTGTATAGCATCAATTTAAAAAAGTGCAAAGGACAGTTAAAGTATATACACAAAACTACGTATGTATATATTCATACATAAACACATATACATATACGTATATGTGCATATATACATACACATGTACACACATACATACACATACACAAAAGGCACCTGTCATGTACAGTGCATGCTTATACAATGTTATATAATGTTATAGTGGTATAGGGACTACTGTTCTTATAAATATAAGTACCAGTTAAAATTTTGAACTTACAATAAATGATATAAGATAAGATATAAGATAGGTGCCCCATGGTAAACGGCTCCGCTGTTGTTAGTGCAATTTACAGTGAAGCACAGCGGCTCTCAGGCTTCATTTTATTTTCTTACTGCTTATGTAAGCACATCTGCTTATGCCCATGTGTGCCATATCTGAGAGGGAGTTGCAACGACCAAGATGCATTGATTCTGTACAAGCTATCAAATTGAAACATATTTGACCCTAATTTGGACAAACTTCATGAATATGCACTGCTTGGCCAAAAAAAAAAAAGCCTGCACTCTAATTTATAAGCACCTTATTGCCATGATATTACCAGCGTAAGCAACATCACAACATTTATTTCCATCCTGAGTTGGGTTCATTTTGTTGGGGACATCTTAATGGAAAAAAATTTATTCATGCCATAAATTTATTTCTGCACATCCCAAAGACTTTCAGGGTTCAGGTCAGGACTCTGTGGTGCCAGTTCATGTGTGAAAATGATTCCTCATGCTCCCTGAACCATACTTTCACTGTTTGAGCTCCAATTTTATATTAATGTCATCAGGGAAGATTATCCATTGATTAGATAATCTGGTTATTCACTACATTGTCAGCTCACTTCATTTTACTGCCACATAATGTTGCATAGCTTTAATGTGGATGAAATTAATGATGGTATGTTTGTCTGCATGATGATGGAGAGGCAGATGTGCTAACCAAAATGAAATTGTGTGTGTATCTGTGAGTCTGTGTATGTTGCAAAGTGCAACTAGTCCCCGAGTAGGACGAAAAAAGTTGAAAATTTTAAAAGCGGTATAATCCAAATAATAAAAAAAGACCTACTTGCTGCCTGATGTGCCGGGTACTCTGGAATTCCTCCAGAACTTTAGCAGAGCCATTGTGCAAAAGTCTCAGATCAAGAACCAGGTGCTATTCAAGATTCAAGTAAACTTTGTCATTGTGCTGAGGACAATGGGACATTGTGCAGTTCCAAGACAGTTCCAAGGCTGTGTAATGCACTAAAGCAAAAATGCTAATAAATAATAAGTAATAAATAAATAAATAATATGGTAAAGAAAAATACAAGGAATGAAGTATATGTATATTTTAATGTGATTAGAAATAATAAATAGTGGTGTGCTGGATGTGATGGATTGTTGATCCTGAGGGATCAACGGAGAGAGCGGGAGGAGTAGAGGAGAAAATGTCCAGAAGCTGTGTCCATATGTGTTTCCCAGCTGTCCTGATGACTTTCTGCAGAGAGTGCTGCTCTGCCTTGGTGCAGCTCTTAAACCACACTGACAGGCTGTTGGTCAGCACACTCTATGGCACAGTAGTAGAAGCTGACAAGGAGTTTCCAGAGCAGTTTTGCTCTCCTGAATTTTCTCAGGAAGTGGAGGTATTGTAGGGCCTTCCCGACCAGAGCCTTGGTGTTGGTGGTCCAGCTCAGGTCCTCTATCACTCTCTGGACTGGGAATTTAACTGGGAAAACTGGGAAGTCCACAATCAATTTCTTAGTCTTTGATGTCAGAGTTAGATTGTGGTCAACACACCATGCTGCTAGTTGTTGGGCCGCTCTCCTATATGCAGTGTCGTCATTATTTGTGATGAAATAATGGGGGCAAGGTAGTTAGTGAGGAGGGGCTATATCACCTGGTCTGGGTTATTCCTGTTGAACTGGGGGTAGAACAGGTTCAAGTCTTCAGCCAGCACAGCACTGCTGTTAGGGCCGGCATGCTGTTCCTTTGTAATTCATAAGCATACATTCCATCCCACATCTAAAGGGAGTTGGATGAGTTGCTGAAGTGGGACCCAACCTACTGGGTGAAGTGATGATCAGTCTGATGGTGAGTTTTACCTGAATAAATCCCAGTCAGTGTGCTGGAAACAGTCCTGCAGCCGAAAGACTGCATCCTCAGGCCAAACTCTCATAGTCCATGAAATGGAAAGAATGGGAACAGCAGGAGGCATAGATGGTCAGATAGGCACAAGTGGGGATCACAATAAGCATTATAGGCATATAACCATGTTTATGTACACCTGGCTGAGGGTTGTATTGCCTCTGGTTGCACATGTGATATTTTGGTGGAAGTTAGGTAGGACAAACTTCAAATCGGCATGATTAAAGTCTAGTTGGATAGCTGCATCTGGAATAGAGGAATCCAGCCAGGTTTCCATGAAGAGCATGCTGTGACAGTTGTCCATGTGTCACGTGATCATTTAGGCATTGGTGAGGAAAACTGAAGGAAGCAGTGGCCTGTATGGTATAGACTTTAGCCTTGGTTGGACACCAGCCCACTTACCTCAGTTCTGCTTCCCCTCACATTGCCTCCTCCACCATCTCTCTGTTGGTGCCACTAGACCCCTTGTTCTGGCGATCTCGGCTGGGATGAAAATGTCTACCAGCAGTGGATGGTACAGTTGCTCGTTTAACATTGGCAGCTCTGCTTGACTGTGTTTACACCCAGCAACCATGCTAACGTCAAACAATAAACAAATAAGAGCTGACAAAATTAATACACTATGCTGAGAGCTCCAAGCTGCTGCCTCTACCCATGCTGCCATGTTGAGAGTTTTTGCTAGTCAGGATATGTCAGCATATAGACAAAAAAGCCCCCGAAAGAACCTTATTTGGGTGCAACATGAGGAACAAAAAGCCTTGCTATAAGCCATCAAGAGCACTTGTTTACCCCACAGCGTAGATGCTCCCCCAGCTGCCATCACAGGATAATCATACACGGACCTTAGCAAAATGGGGCTACAAGACAACCCTGAGGCCTTTCTGGAGGTCTTCAAGCAAGCAGATTCAGCATGGTATTGACCAAAGAATGAGCATGCGTTATAGCTGCTTTCCCTTCTGCGGGAGAGATCCAACTCACTGGCATGCAGCTTCCTGCAGAGACCAGGCTGAAGTATGAGGGCTTAAGGCAGCCCATCCTTCCGCAAGTCACCTGCGGTCCTGAACAACACCACCAGCACTTCTGGTCGCTAATGCTGGAGGAAGCTGGCCTGCTGATTGCATTCACCCAACAGATCCAGGATGCCTGCCAAAAGTGGTTGCAACTGATGGCAGTGCTTACTGTGGAGGAGGTCTTCCATGCAGATGGAGCAATTCGTCACACACCTGCCAATGGGGATGGTGAAGAGGGTGCAATGTCATTGTTCCACCACTCTTATGCGGGAAGGCAGAAAACCAACATTTACAGCAGCAGGAGAAATATCCAGCACTTTCTGTCTTCCTCTCTTTTCCCTCCTATTGCCCATGCTCCTACCCCTCATTCACAGAGACAGGGCACAATTTTTCAATTCCACCCTACCATCTTCCTCTTCCGTTTCTGTGTGTGTGCCTCTTTCCTTCCAGATCTGAGACATGAGCAGCACAGCAGCTTCAAGGAAACATTGGCAGGTATGCTGGTACTGTGGGGAGCCTGGGCACTTCCAGGACCAGTGTCAGATGATAGAGGTGTGGAAACAATGGTCTGAATCCCTGATGCCATCTATTACCCCCAATGGGCAGGGATGTACCAGGTCTCTGGTATTCAAGGGGCTACACACCACACCTTAGTGGATTCTGACTTTAATCAAAACTCAAGTTTGTACAGTTAGGGAGGAGCCACAAGCCTCCATGGGGTTTTCTTTTTGAATTATTATACATTCATGTGGAATTCATGTAGGGTGTAAAGTTCTTGACCTATGAGCAAAATTCTGCATGGCCATTCCCCTAACCCAGTGAGAATTTCCTTCAAGAACATCAAGCAAGACTGTATAACAAGGGTGCATGATTTTCACTGAGTGATAAAGAACCCTTTACTGAGTACTAAATTACTCTCTAAGTGGCAGGAAGCATTTGATGCCACATTGTGGATTACGAACATCGAATATGCAATTAAACGATCCAATAGGGACGATGTGTGCAAAGTGCAAAGTTAATCACATTAACCTTTAAAATTATGAAGAGAGAGATTCCATGGTTCTGGAAAGGGCGGAGCTAGGTCTGAGATTGATAAGGATGCATCCAAATTCATTCTGTTCATTGTGGCAATCACCTTTTACCATCACAGCAAATCTAGGTTGCCCAGGTGCAAAGTAAATTTGCAGACCCTTCAATTATCTTCACCTCTACCCAGCTTCATGAACCTTTTGATTAACCCCTAGGGTGGTTGTGCACAGCTGCCCCTATAGACTACCCTAATACAAACAAACAAATAAAATAATAAAAATAAAATTAAGGAAATGATTTCCATGGGGTAATCAAGGAGTTGTACAGTGACCAAGGCCATTGGGTCAGTCTGGTTCTGTGTTGATTATAGAAAAGTCAATGCAGTGTCTAAATGTGATGCAGGCCCAATGACTCAGATTGACAAGTTAATCTGTTATGTGCAGCTCACTTTTACTTGACCCTGGAATTAACCATAAGATATTGATAAATCCCCTTGACTCCAATGTCTATGAAAAAAACAAGCTTTTCCACATCATTTGGATTACACTAATTCATCGCCCTTCTTTTTGGGTTGTTGAAGCACTGCGTCCTCCATCCACATAATGCATATGCCACTATATATCTGGACAATATAATTATTTATAGCAATGCTTAAGAACAGCACCTTCAACACCTCAAAGAGTTTTTGAGATCAGTGTGACTCAGGTAGCATCCTTGAACAGGTAGAATACAGTATTTGGTCCTTGAACTGGGATCATACTACGGTATTCTGACGTCACCAGTCCTTTAACTTAAAAGGAGGTACCAGATCCAGTCCATTGGTTAAAGCCATGCCAATAGACTTTCACTCAGGTAATAATTTGCCCTTTATGGGGTCCCACTCTTCCATTTCCTTGACTCTTGTGCTGCAGGCTGACACGTCAACAGAGGCCTGTAGGTCGTGCTGTCAGAGGTACTGTAGGGGGAGAAGCACTTGGTGCTGTACACCAGCAGGAAGCTCTCGGTAAGAGAGGCCAAGTATAGCACCAGCCACAGAGAGAGGAAAGGTCTGGACATAAAGTGGGCAAATCTTACCCTACACTCCTAACTGTTCTCCCACTTAAATGATGAGAGAGGTCTCCAATTTTCATCATTGGTATTCCTCAACTATGAGAGACAAAATAAGAACAAAAAGTCACGCTCTGATTTTTAAATAATTTATATGCAAATTGTGGTGAAAAATTATTTAAAAAGTATTTGGTCAATAACAAAAGATAATCTCAACACTTTGTTAAATACCCTTTGTTAGTAATGACAGAGGTCAAACATTTTCTGTAAGTCTTCCCAAGGTTTTCACACTGGTATTTTGGCCCATTCCTCCACACAGCTTTCCTCTAGAGCAGTGATGTTTTGGGGCTGTCACTGGGCAACATGGACTTTGAACTCCCTCCAGAGATTTTCTATGGGGTTGAGATCTGGAGACTGGCTAGGCCATTCCAGGACCTTGAAATGCTTCCTACAAAGCCACTCCTTTGTTGCCCGGGCAGTGTGTTTGGGATCATTGTCATGCTGAAAGACCCAGCTATGTTTCATCTTCAATGCCGTTGCTGACGGAAGGAGGTTTTCACTCAAAATCTCACGATACATGGCCCTATTAATTCTTTCCTTTACACAGATCAGTCGTCCTGGTCCCATTGCAGAAAAACAGCACGAAAGCATGATGTTTCCACCCCCATGCTTCACAGTAGGTATGGTGTTCTTTGGATGCAACGCTTTCTCTTCCAAACACCAAGTTGAGTTTTTACCAAAAAGTTCTATTTTGGTTTCATCTGTCCATATGACATTCTCCCAATCCTCTTGTGGATTATCCAAATGCTCTAGCAAACTTCAGACAGGCCTGGACTGTACTGGCTTAAACAGGGGGACACGTCTGGCACAGCAGTATTTGAGTCCCTGGCGGCGTAGTGTGTTACTGATGGTAGCCTTTGTTACTTTGTTACTTTGGTTCCAGCTCTCTGCTTGAATGCCTTCCATTTTCTAATTATTGCTCCCACAGTTGATTTCTTCACACCAAGCTGCTTATGTATTGCAGATTCAGACCTCCCAGCCTGGTGCAGGTGTACAATTTTGTTTCTGGTGTCCTTTGACAGCTCTTTGGTCTTGGCCATAGTGGAGTTTTGAGTCTGACTGTTTGAGGTTGTGGATAGGTGTATAACTGATAACGAGTTCAAACAGGTGCCATTAATACAGGCAACGAGTGGAGGACAGAAAAGCCTCTTAGAGAAGAAGTTACAGGTCTGTGAGAGCCAGAAATCTTGCCTGTTTGTAGGTGACCAAATATTTATTTTACCAAGGTATTTACCAATTAATTCATTAAAAATCCTACAATGTGATATCCTGGATTCTTTCCCCATTCTGTCCCTCATAGTTAAAGTGAACCTGTGATGAAAATTGGAGACCTCTCTCATCTTTTAAGTAGGAGAACTTACGCAATGGGTGGCTGACTAAGTACTTTTTTTCCCCCACTGTATTTCGCCCTCCAACCATTTAATTTAATTATTTTTAGTCTCACTATCACTAAAAGTAATAGTTAGACTAAAAATAATAAAGCTGAAAAGTAGCATCATCAAAAAAGTTAAAAAATAAAGTCAAAGTCCTATTTGCTGTCTGGTGTCCTCAGTGTCCCGAGGTTATCCTCACTCGATCTGACTGATTAAAGCAACAATGCCATAGAGATTACGCAGTATAATCAAGGCTAAAGGTGATCCAACAAAATATTATATTGTGCCACTTGTTTTTTGGCCTGGAAGTGTATTTTACTTGAAACATTCTCATCATTCTGTACGTTGTCATACAAGCACCACAAATAATAGAAAGTGAAAATTGTTTTAATTGTTTTAATTTGTTTTCACAAACTTGAAAGTCCTCAGTTGGATCTGATTTATACTGATTTATTATCTGGACTCCATATACTTATACACATACTTTATTCTCTTCACCATATGACTCTACACATGCACTTTTTATATACATTTCCATGATTGTGGGACAAATTCTCCAAGTAAACAGATATATTTAATCAATTTGTAGTGTTTAAATTGAACAATTTTTTTAAAAGCCTTCTTGTACAACACCGCTGTGAGTGAAATGTTGCTGTCAGGAAGATGGAAAAATTTAAAATTTTGGCCCACAAAGCAGTAATTGGCTGTATCTCTAATGGCTAATTCTCACCCTAACTTCAGACTGGTTTGGTGCTGTAAGGGACGCTGTTGCCAGGTGCCACTGTAGTGAGCTACTTGACAATTATGCATCCCAGGCAAGTGGAATGTCACTGAATATTCACAGAAATGGAACACTGATGGAGAATATTCATTTAAATGATATCCACTGGACCTGGGGTGCAGAACTGTAGTGCAGACCCTTAGTCCCGTGTGATGGTGCCTCATTAAACTGTTATAAAAAAGTATTTTGTGTAAAGATAAAGAAAAGCAAACTAAAACAAGATTTTTATATATTTATATATTTATAAATATTTTAAAATTATATTTTTTTTATATATTTACAAATTTTACCCCTAACATAGACTGATTTTGACAGCTTTAAGCCGAGTCAATAAGCATTACGGAGTGTTATAGCATATTCATATTTGGAGTTTGTACATACTTCATGTACACATGAGAAAACTGGCCCCATAAGGATGTGGAATTCATTCATTCATTTTCTGAACCGCTTAACCATAATTAGGGAGGTTGGCGCCCATTTCAGCAAACTCTGGGCGAGGGCAGAGTACACCCTGGACAGCTTGCCAGGCCATCGCAGGGCAGATACTCTAATTAAAACTTTTATTATAAACAATGACATTCACGGAAAGCGGAGTAAAATAAGATGTTTATTGTTTATATTAACAAATTTTAACTATTACTAAATCTGTTCAGGTTGTGTGCTTTGAGACATGACAACAAAGCTACTGGGAGTGTATTCTCATTCAGAGGTTAACCTACAGTCAACAGAACACAGAAAAATGGCTTTGTACAGGTGCATTTGCACACTTATTTAATATGTTAGTATATGCTACAAGGAGATAAAAGAAAAATAAAAAATAATCCTATTTTTCTGTTTTTTTTTTATCATGATAATGATGATGGTGCTTGCTTGAGTACCCCTTAAAAACTGTGAGTCAACTGTCAGCTGATTCAAACATTATCCACTTGAAATAATGATTGATAATCCAGAGATTGTGAACCAATCAGAGCATGCCATTCCTGTATACTATATACAAATTAGTCTATTCTATCATACATTCATTCATTCATTCGTCTAAACACTTTATCCTACTAGGGTCATGGGGAGGCATGAAACTCTCAGAAGGTGGGGTACCCCCTGAACAATGCTATGCAGGGCAAACACACTTACATTAACAATTAATGTGCTCTTCTTTGGACTGTGGGAAGAAACTGGAATGCCCAGAGGAAATATGCAAGCACAGAAAGAACATGCAAACTACACAGAAATGCCCTTGTCCAGCCCAGGAATTGAACCCTTCTTGTTGCTGCGCATTTGGTAACCACTGTGGCACTGTGCCACTCCATATATTAATTAATGTTTTTCACATTTCACTTGTCAGTGTCATAATGTTTTTAATGTTGTGGTTGTCATGGTTGTTAAGATGATAAAAGAGCCGGAAGGATGATCCTGTAGACAAGAAGTTACAGCGGTTTTTCTTTTTCATGTTTTTAGTCTGATGAAATTTAAAGAATTATCTTCATTCCAGATGAAAACAAACTACTGGATTTATCTTTCATGCTAACATGTTAATGTATCCCAGTTTATGCCCACATGAAGACCCTGTCTAAGTGCTAAGTAACACTGCTCTTTTTTTTGAAGCAACATTAAATCCAGTCAGTATAAATGCTGAAAGGAAAAACGGAGCAATCTCCATTAATAATTAACCACAGTCAGTAAACCATTGAAAAAGACATGGAAAAACTTAGTGAACATGGGGACATGTGAGAAAAAAATAACAGAAAGAATGAAGGTGATACATACAAACAATAGCCATGAGTATTTCCTAATATTTTCATTAAAATATCTAATGGATTTCAAGTTAAATGATTAGGTCTTCATCTGGACCCCTTATGTTCAGAGAAAAACACTATACAGACAGTCTGGAAATACACCTCTCTTCCCTGATCATGCAGTCCTTGGCTTGTCTGACAGTTACTGTGAGTTAGGTCATTCATCAATCAATATTTACCAAGTAAACAGAGGGACTTGCAAAGGCAGCATTTGTTAATATTCGTAAGGTGAATGAATACATGGCTGAAGTGCTCAGGCCACATATCTCAACCCTTGCTGTACTTTATCCCAGAATCCTCCCCCAGCTAAGATATAATACACTGCCTTTCATAAGGTGGCCTCTGTGTATTCTTATCAGCGGCAGCTGCTAAGCTGCTATGTTTGCACTGCCGAAGAAGTGAGGAGACAGAAGGACAGGCATTGGTGGCGGGGTCCCGTGTTGTAAACATGCAGATTTCATATATCTGAAACAGCCAAATGAGTTTTTTAGTCGCACTAGAGCAATCAAGCTAATAGTGAAAAGGAGCATAAAAAATAACACAGTGACAGTGTGACTAATACACAATGTACGATGAAGCCCGTGTCTCCCGTTAAGGCCAAATAACTACAATTCTTGGAGACCTTGACAGTGACCTGTTTAACCTGTAGCGAATGTATTTTGCTTTTCAATTCGGATGACTTCGGGGTCATCAAGACTGAGTATAAAATACTAATGTGAAATTGTCTGGTGTGCACTTTATCGGTAGAGCAGAGAGATTGCATAGGATTATTGCACACAATAGCTATAACAAAAGCACAACAGCTGATCTGTGAGAGGCGAGAAGGTGAAAAAACAGTAAAAGAATACTGCTGGCTAGAGGCTAGCAATCAGCAGATGTAGACAAAGGGTTTTGTGACAAGAATAACGTGCCCTCCCTCCCTTTCTCACACTGTCTTTCTTTCTCATTTCTTCCAAGGCAGCAGTCAAGAGGCTCCAAAAAAAAAATAATACGCTTTTCTCCTTGACATTGTGTTTTGTTTCATAGTCAGCATTTTAGTGCCAGAGCAAAAATAGGAGCTAAATTCCATTCAGAAAGGTTGTATTTCTTTACCTAACATGTAAAACAATCCAAGTCAACTGTTTTATTTTTTTCAGAATACATGTATTTTGTATGGCTGTATTTTATTAAGTGTGTGTTATACTACTGTTGCTATGGTGATTCAACCCAGCCCACTGTGGTTTTTTCCCCCCTTATTATTATAATTTTACATAATTGCAGCTCTGCCATTTATAACATAAAATGTAATAACTATAAATTGGGTGACATGGTGATACAGAGTGCTCGTACCTCAGCTTCTGGGTCCAGGAATTATTTGTTTCACGTTCTGCTTATGTTGCACACGCAGTGTCCAGGCACATGGTGGCACAATTGCACAAAGTGATTTTGTTGAAGGTACTTGTTACCAATAGGTATCATGTCAGGTATAGGTGTGTGTGTGTGTGTGTGTGTGTGTGTGTGTGTGTGTGTGTGTGTGTGTGTGTGTGTGTGTGTGTGTGTG
>JBCNYG010000020.1:21415149-21430443 GCA_039654305.1 Porochilus rendahli
TCAATAATATAACATAATATAATATAATATATTTAATATTTATGCAGTGTAGGCGAGGGGGATGTCGAAGCATAATGAAACATGAGAAAATGCAAACTAAGCTAAGTATAAATAAGTTTTTATAGTTTATTTTCATTATTATTATTATTTTAAATTATGATGGGTGCAGGCAAGCTAGCTTGTGGAAAGATAATGAAACACAAACTTAAAAGAAATCTTTATGGTAAATATTTACATATTATTGCAGTAGTACCAATAATCAGAACATTTTAGCAGGATGCATAACAAACAGGTTTGCAGTGTTATTAACATTTTATAAATTGTGCTCTATCATGACAACAGTCGTATATGTGGGAATAGTACCCATATAGGGCCTATTTTCTGTGTTATCCATTCAGTATGGCAGTGGTACCCTAAATATAATGTGTGCCCCTTTAGTTATTAATATTATTATTATGATTAGTAGAAGAGGTAGGAGTAGTAATAGTAGTAATAGTAGTAGTAGTAGTAGTGCCTTGGTTAAGGGACATGGGATGGAAAACTTATATATATTTATTAATGCCATTGTCTCCTCATCTCCTTGTGTATCAGCAGGTTCCAGACCGATTTCTGGAAGTGGCTCAGATCACATTACAGGAGTTTTTCAATGCTATTGTGGCAGGCAAAGATGTTGATCCTTCCTGGAAGAAGGCCATATACAAGGTCATTTGTAAGCTGGACAGTGAAGTCCCAGAGATTTTTAAATCTCCCAGCTGTCTGCAGGAGCTTCTGCATGAGTAAATGGTATTGTCTAGCATTAACAACTTTGCTCTCCCCAAAATCTGTATGAAAAGAAAAGTAGCATTTTTAAATTTTTAAAATTCCAGCTACTTTGTTGGCTTTTTGTGCTTCTTTGTCTAAAAAATGAATAAGTCTGATAGTTTTGACTGTATTAAAGTTAGTCAACTCCTTGCCCTGTCTGTATAAAGGGCATTGCTATATTTACCACAAGATGGTAACTAATAGATGGTACCCAAGAAATCCCATTTTTGGGGCATTTTGTTAACAGTTTATTTCCTGCCAGGATGTTTCCAATGTGTGAGTAAATTTTTAGCTGTATAGATGTGATTATAATTTATGAATGATATAATTATTACTATTAATGTTATTAATGCTTGCAAAAATACTTGTGGTATTCTTGTTTCTCATGGCATTGATGAATAAATTATTCTTTGAATAAAAAATACTAAGGGAGTGTATTTTTAGGTCTATTATTTAGCATAGGTGGACTAATGTTACTGGTGGCTCTCTCTCTTTTCTCTCTCTCTCTCACTTACACACACAAACACACACACACACACACACACACACACACACAAACACACACTCAGAGAGACTTTGGAACAACTTTAGTACAAATCAGAGTAAACTTGGTGTATATCTTAATAACATCAGATGAATCATCAGAATGACATTGGAATCACATAGAAGAACAATTGGAGAACATAGGTCAATATAGGTCATAAAAGAGCTGATGCAGCTTTGTTTTGAAAAATGGGCAAAAGTCCCAGTGGTGAGATGTGCCAACCTCATAAAAACATAGAAAGATTTTTTTTTGGAGGGTGGGGGGTGTTAAATAGTAATGCACCTTCAGGTTTTATCTTTTTATTGTTTGCTTCAAAATCATAAATATCTTGCATCTTCAATGTTGGCATGTTGTGTAAATTGACTTTTTAAAAAATCCCAATAAACATTTAATTCCACATTGTAAGGCAACAAAAAAGGAAAAATGCCAGATGATCAATACTCCTGCAAACCACTCTATAAACACATGACACAGGAACACAGGAACAGCACATTCTGATCAGTGGAAATGCTTCTACAAGCTGACTTATCCATAATTAAAGTCCTCGTGTCAAGTTTCTTCACTGATAATTCTATACTATATATATGTATATAATTCTATACTATATATATGTTTTACATAAAAAAGAAAACCGGTAATCATTGGATGAGTGAGTAGGCATTTATATATTTATTTAACAAAGCTTTTTAAAACTTGTAATTCCCAGTCAAAACAGAAAATTTCCTACAAAGTCATAAACCTGGCCAAAATGACTGATGGCATATTTGGGGGAATTGCCCTGTCTTAACAAATATGATAAGTTGAGAACAAGAATTCACTGCCGCAATAGATGCCAAAATCAAAGAAACTGCTGTAGAACTGGAACATTTTTCACTCTCATACACTGATTTAGGTGAATCAATGCATGAGGTCAATATTTTCACGCCCTCCGACGGAAACATGCAGCCATATCAATATGAGTCGTATGCTATATATATATAGGTTTAGGCTTATATGAGGGTACATTGTACTCTTTAACCAGATGATGTATTTTATTGAATTAAAACGTTTTTATATTATTTTTTATGTTTTTGTCATGTTATTAAATAAATATTGATTATGAACCCTTTATCACCATTACATTTACACTTGCTACATTTGGCCAAGTTCCAAATTTACAGACAACGTCCACCGGTTGGGTTGCTTGCTTTAGTAATAATGGTATTCAAACTCAATATGCAAAATGCCTCTCTCTCTCTCTTTCTCTATAATGCAAGACCTTGTTAAATTGCGTCTTTGTATGTTACCGATGGTTTCTATAATTGTGATGTGATAGTGGTGGTATTAGGGGGTGGATTAAGTCCTTTAAGTCCCCACTGAAGGCCCAGGTACCAAATGCAAAGGAAATACTAGCATGCTAATGAACGCAAAGGCAGAGTGCATTCCCCTCCTTATATCACACACAGAACGTCAGAGGGAATGTTAAAAGGGAATAGGGTGAGTCAGTTCTGGCTGACTCACCCCGGCAGTGGAGTCCATGAACATGTTTATATTTTCTATGAACACTGAACTGAAAATATATATATTATATATAAATATATATATTTAATTTATATTGTATAAATCTCGCGGGTTGCGAGGAGGCTGGTGCCCATCTCAGCCAACTCTGGGCAAGGGCAGAGTACACCATGGACAGTTCACCAGGCCATCGCAGATCAGAAACACGCTGACGGCTATGCAGCCTACTCTTGACGAAAATCAGCAATGGTTCTTTTACATGCATTTCACCACAGACAGTGAGAGACATGGCCGGCATTTGATAACCCAGTGAGCTGCACTGGGGGGACAGCAGTGACAACCCGCTCATAGTGAACCCCCAACCTTGGGATAAGTAATCCAGCACCCTACCACTAGGCCACCACTCTTGCCAGGTCAATGGTAGTCCGTCCTTGGACCATCCTTGGTAGGAACTTTTAACTTAAACAAGTGTGTACACAATTTCTGTGTCTGTCGTTAAACTAATTCCACTCATTATACAATAGTTAGTTAATTATTTTCACTACAGTTGTAAAGATTTTCTTTTGGCACATATTTTGTACACACTACATGGAAAATGCACTATCTAATTGTTCTGATGTAAACATCCCTAAAGCCTGTGGCAAATAATTATACCAGTATAAACTACATGGAATTATACCAGTATAAACTACATGGTTTTTATGGTTTATTTCTTACATTTCTCAAATCATGACTGAAACATAAGCACCATTAACCGCATCTCTTAATTTGAAGTGAATAATTGTTTTAGTATATACTATAAAGAAAGATAAAGAAAAGCAAACCAAAATTTGTTGTTTATAATTTATGTTTATGCATTGTAAGCATGAAAGAGGCAGGTTAAGCCCCTGTCACATATAGACGATTTAGCCAGCATATGCCGATGTATGGGAAATGTGCTGTATATGCTTGCGTATGTGAAATAAGTTATGGGTGAGTTTTGTGGAAGTTAGCAGCACACTGGTATAAGTTGTAGAATGGGCAGGTCGTGAAAACATTTTGTGCATGGCAAAATTTTTTAGGTATCCTAGCATCATACAATTAACATATGCTGACTATAAGTAGTAAATAAGTTGCCAAAAGTTGTAAGTAAGTTATACGATTGTTTATGTTTTTGTAGGTTACACATAAGGTTATTTGTAGGCGACACAGATTTTTCTATGACCTCACAGTACTACTACTTACACCAGCGTGCTGTAATGTACACAAAACTTAACCATAATTTATTTGACGTACGCGAGCGAATACGCCAAATTTCTTATCCATCGACATACGCTGACTAAATCATCAAAATGTGTTAATCGTTAATATATGCGAGGGCTTAAGATGAGCTCTGTTGTTTGCGCTGTGTAACTAGCGGCATCTGTTTACAGCCTACTCATTCTGAGAATTAGTATATGCTACATATATTGACTACTGTGATTGAGCACTCATGATCACTGTCATGCTTTAAAAATGGGAAAATAAACCATAAAAATCTTGTTTTAGTTATATGTTCCTGTGGACTATATATATCCTAAAACTCTGAATGAGTTTCAAAACAGGCCATGATAGAATGCTGTCATACTTTTTAAATCTTTGGAAGTTTAATGATCAATAGGTCACTCTTTCAGGGATAGAATTTAGAAAATACAGAAAATAAATTATGCTATAAATTATTTTTAGGTTAAACATGCTATTTGTTTGTATGCTATTCGTTCACTAATGTTTTCTAACAAACCACTGAGGCCTCCACAGTACAGCTGTATTTATATTGTGATTAGATTACACACATGATGACTCTATTTACTAATCAGGTGACTTCTAAAGACAATTGGTAACACTGGATTTAATTTAGGGGTATCTAAGTAAAGGGGGCTCAGTACAAATGCACGCCACACTTTTCAGATTTTTTATTTGTATTTTTTTGTGTCATTTTGAAAACCATGTATAATTCTCCTCCCACGTCACAGTTATGCACCAGTTTGTCATTTCTATCCCAATAAAATACATTTTATTAGCCATGTTTGTGGCTGTAATGTGATAAACATGTGGAACAGTTCAAGGGGTATGAATATATTTGCAAGCCACTGTATGCATTGCCATATGTCAGTTTTTTGTTCATGTTTTTAAAGAGAAACTTTTTGTAATTTTAAGGAAATTCTGCAAATTCATTGCAATAAAGGCATAAAACATTACAGAGTACTACACAATTTTTTTTAATATACAAAAATTTTGGCACTTAAGACTGCAACAATTACAAAAACCAGAAAAATCCTAGAGGGACTGACTCTTCTATCTTTAGATATCTGACTGTGCACAAAGGTCAGATATTATACCCATTTTCAAACCTTTATTTTTCACCAGTGGAGCACCATAGACTAAAGTAATCCTAAAAAGCCAGCAGCTCTTCAGGAAACTACTTCTCCACCTCCACTGATTTTGAGTGCACATGCGGCATTTGAGGATCCCTCCTCCCATGGTCTTTCTGTGCCCACTCTGATTGTTTGGCAGACCAGGACAGGTGGGGATACCATTGTGTATGGAGGGAGCAGTGGAGGAAGGCCAGCTAATCAGAAGTCCCAGCATGCTGTGACACACTAGTGTGTCCTGGAAAAAAAATGTCAGCTCAAACAAATCAGAGAAGAAAACTCAAACATGTGTTAACCTTATTATTTGACACTCTGGCTTCATCTAACATGGTTATTCATCACTGTAAGAACATTTATGGGTCAATAAAGTGGAAAAAGCACAATATCTCCATTTTAAAGTTAACCAATCACATTCAAACTCATGTTCAGAAGTTATTAACACCTTTCATCACAGACATGATTCTGATTAGACATCTTAACCACAGTGCTTATTCTCAAAAAACACCATATGTGAAACATGGTGATGGCAGCACTACTGGTTTGTGTCTATTTAGCTGGGACTGGGGCTCTTGTCAAAATAGAAAGATAGAGGGAATCATGGACTGCTCCAGTTTATTCTGACAAAAAACTTGCAGAAAGCTAAAAGAGTGAGAGAGAGAGAGAGAGAGAGAGAGAGAGAGAGAGAGAGAGAGAATGCCACTTTCCAGAAAAATATTGATGCATAGCAGTAATCCAAGGTAACAACAGGTCCGCTTCAAAAGGAGATATAAACTGAAAAATATTTTCAAAAGGAAATAAAATGAATAAAAGTTCATCTCATTATCCCATACATAAAAATGTAGATATTCATCAAGTTGATAATCCGGTGTCTAGTGAGTTGAGACATCAGCAATAGCAATGTGCTTATTATAATAAGATCAGAGGAACACCCCATTACTTATGACTGCAATCTCAGGGACAATGCTGTTTTGTAAATTGTATGGAACCCATAAAATATCTGGTCTACAGTGATCCTATGCTGTTGATATTTAGACAGGGGTACAGGAGAACTTTGTGAACTTTGTACTCCTCCATTTTGGGGATGATAAAATATTTGCATAGTATCATATTTAATAGTCATTTAATTAATTAATTGTTTAATAATGTAATAATACATTTATAATAATAAATGTATTTGTTTATTTATTTATTTATTTATTTTTGAGCAGGTGGTGTAGTGGTTAGCACATCCACCTCATAACAATAAAGTCCTGGGTTCAAGTCCCAGGCTTGATGGGGCTGTTTATGTGTGGAGTTTGCAAATTCTCCCTGTGCTTTTGTGGGTTTCCTCCAGGTACTCCAGTTTCTTCCCACAGTCCAAAGACACACACATTGGGCTAATTGACTGTTACAAATTGCCCTTCATTTTAAGTGTGAATGATTGTATGAGTTCCCCCTGCAATGGACTGGCAAGCTGTTCAGGGTGTAGCTCCCTTTGCCTAGAGTTGGCTGGGATGGGCTCCAGGCTTTCCATGACCATGAATGAATGACATAATATAGTTAAGTGCAAAGTTAGTGCTCTCTGTTATCTTTCAGCCTCTTTAAACACTATAATTCAATATAATTTTTTTTTATTTTATCATGCTGTACATATTTTCCAGGTTATTTGTAAAGGTAATTTTCTTACAAATAAAACACAGTTAGGTAAGTTGAAGGCAAAAAAAATGGAGTGTAAAGACTGCATCAGGAGGTTGAAGGAAGCAAGGCAGCTCTGCTGTAATTTATAAGCTGATACAAAGAGACACTTTAGCTGCCTAAGCACTGCGGTGACTCCACCGAACAGGAGGCAGGGTCACTCCCCATTCTGTGCCACAATGACAAGCAGAACTGTGTAGCTCTTCCCTTCTGTTTGATTTCATCAATGTGCCTTTGAAAGGCACATCTTAACAGCACAACAATAAAACAGCTGTGTTTGTACTGGCTCATTCATTGTTGTACATTTTGCCACCAGTCTCTTTCCGTTTTGCTGCTCAAAAAAGATAAACTAAGCATAATGCCAATATCATGTTAGCTGTAGTAAAAAAATTATATTAATTCCAAAAATAATATGAAATGTTTTTCAGTAGGTTTAATTGTGATCAAATTTGAAACAAACTTCTGGCACAGCTACTGTAATCCCTGCCAATTGTGAGTCCATTTGTTTGTTTGTCTGATTTTTTGTGAAAAAATCTTAATCGGGGCAGCATAGTGGCAGAGTGGTTAACATATCTACCTCAAAACAAAAAAGTCCAGGGTTCAGTTCCTGGGCTCAGCGGGAGCGCTTCTGTGTGGACTTTGCGTGCTCTCCTGGTGCTTGTGTGGGTTTTCCTCCCACATTCCAAAGACATGCACGATTGGCTAATTTGCAGTTAAATCTTGCTCCAATTGTGATTAAGAGATTAAATGGTTGTGTGTGTTGCGCTGTGATTGATCAATGACTTTCATCAATTTGGGGACACTTGGCACATTAACA
Organism: Porochilus rendahli; assembly: GCA_039654305.1. NCBI lineage: Eukaryota > Metazoa > Chordata > Actinopteri > Siluriformes > Plotosidae > Porochilus > Porochilus rendahli. Next base: position 21,422,873 of record JBCNYG010000020.1, read on the forward strand.
GGAAACCATATGCGGACTTTCAAATAAGATAATTTCATTTGACCTTGAGTGACCTTGCAAGGTCAAGCCCAAGCCATTTCACAAGACCTAATTTGTTCACATCCACTACTATAAAATGTATTGTAAGATGAGCACTTGAGTAATTAAAGCTAATACCTATACAAGGCTACATTATTGCTATATTATTCATGCTGTATGATGGCAGTACATTGCACATTATGAGTGCCACTCTAAGTTTTATTTGTTTTAATGTTTAAAAAAAAAGTCTATCTAAAAATGTCTTCGCTACATGCAATTATGGAAGTCTTCTGGCCATTTCTGAAAATGATTATTTGATTATCATTTTAAAGGGGAATCTCAGGCATGTGTGACAAAGGCATGTTAATTCCTTCTTGCATCGCAGCCAATTTAAGATGCTGCTACAGCTGTTTGGACCCTAGATATCATTGCTGCAACCAGATCATACCCAAACCCCAAAGCATGTTTTAAACTCAGGAAAGGGACACAAGCTCGGGCCAAATTTCTCCTCGAGAATTCTTACACATAACCTCTAATTTTTTTTCTCGTACAACCACTGGGCCACCTGAGTCCCCCTCTCCCTCCCTCTCAGCATTGAGCAGACGGGCTTCTTACAGTTGGGCTGAAGCAGCATCTTTGCATTACACGAACAGTCTGCTTCATAATCAAACACCATCTGTCGCTACATCTGAACCTGTTTCAACATCTGTGCATTCTGGTCTTAACAAAGCTGTAAAAAAAAACAATTCAGAACATTCACAGTTCACTGCGCTAGATGTGTATATTTACTACCTTTAATACATCTTCTTCTACTTTTATGAGTCTCTCTGTCCTGGCTAGGGGGTTGTAAGGGGTACCAATTGTCCTACTATGAGTAGCCAAGTGCACATTTCCACTGCACACTATGGCTCAGAGACATGTAGCAACAGAAACAAGGAGGGGGAAAAGGATTCTTTAATGTGAAAAAAAAATTGTCAAAAGACAAACAGTTTTAACCGTTCTGCCTCTGTTGAGGACGCTTGCAGTTACAAGCTTGAAGTCCTATAAGTGGAACTGATACAGGCCAAATAACCAGGGATCAAATTAGCAGTATAGGTGGAAGTGAAACTAAAGTGCATTTTAGGAAATTTGGAAAGTCACAGAATTATTCAAATGCCACTTCACCATGTACTGAGATTATATTGTTTAAACTTTGAACCTGGGTCAGCAGCCCAAGCACCGTAAAACATAATGTTGCATTTCACACACACAGGGAACGCATTTTAACGTTTAGAAAAGAGACATTTATCACACTTTGCTCTTTAAATGTGTGTATTTACTTGTGTTTTCTAACAATACAAGGCACTATGTTTTTGAAATAATTTCACTACAAAAATCCTCTAATTTATTTTACTCTAACCATTCATATTATACTGTATCAATCTATTCACCTCAATGTCACTCATCATTTGCAGAACCGCTTAATCCAATTAGGGTCGCTGGGAGGCTGAAACCTATCTCAACCAACTGTGGGCAAAGACAGGGTGCATCCTAAACAGCTCACCAGTTTAACAACATTTCTGAATTATAAATTACAGATTATTTTCTCCTAAACGTTCACATTTCATATTACATCCCATTATATAAAAAGTGGTCCTGCTTAAAACTGTCATTTGGCAATATTTTATTGAAATTAATAATTTAAAATAAGTAAATATCAAATAATGCTAAGAGGAATGTGTATAATTATATGAAGAAATATTTACAGGGCAGCATGGTGGTGTAGTGGTTAGCATGTCTACCTCACAGCAAGAAGGTCCTAAGTTCGAGTCCCGAGCTTGGTAAGGGCGTTTCTCTGTTCTTGATGTGCTTGGATAGATTTCCTCTGGGTACTCCAAATTATCCCACAATCTGAAGACATGCACATTAGGTTAATTTCTGTGTTCCAAATTGCCCCGAGATGGAAATGTGAATGGTTTTGTGTGCGTGTGTGTGTGTGTGTGTGTGTGTGTGTGTGTGTGTGTGTTGCCCAGCAATGGACTGATAGGTTCTAGCCTTCCTGCATCCCTAGCAGGATTAGACAATTTGGGAAATGAAAGGATGAATGAGGAAACATTTACAAGTGCACCTCATTGACTCCTGCACATATCATCTTAGCATAGATCACTTGGTGACACCTAGTGGCAACTTAATTACCTCTTTATATTTTAGATTTTTATTTTGATTGAAGAACAACCTTCTAGATTTTGGATTCTGATCTGGAGGGGTTTCTTCCAGGTACACAATTGAGACATCAGGCAGCTCTATCAGTGGAAATGAAATATACTGTAGGGTGGAATATAGTGTTCATAAGTATGTTTTCATCTGTCTGTAATTAACAATTAGTAAACATAGTTTTGCAAAAGTATTCACCCCCTTGGAATTGTTCCTATTTTACTGCCTACAATCTGGGTTCAAAATTGAGTTTTCCCTGTTTTTTATGTAATATAAAAACAAAAAATAGACCAAATTGGTGATGTAAAATGAAAATGAATAGATCAATACATAAAAGTGGTGCATGAACATGTATTCACCCCTTTGCTGTGATGTAAGATGTGGTGCTACCAATTTGCTTTGGAAGTCACAGAATTCTAACAAATAGGATAAATGAAGTCAATCTGTTTGCAAACATTTTTTAAATACACTATCAGTCAAAAGTTCAAATTACTTGTGTGTCCAAAGTTTTGAGAGGTATTTATGTTCATAAGGACAAGGACAGTCACTATACCAAAACTCACATACTGAAATCACTGAACACCAAAAATTACAAATTAGTTTAATTATTTTTTTTTGGTTTTATGAAAACATATACCGTACTTAAAAAGTGTTGTTATGATTAATTTATATATCATATCAATATGAGCCGTATGCTCTATATATATATATATATAAACTTGTTTGTAACTGGTTTAAAAATAGCCGTTCTATAGAACGTCGTAACCCCTCAGCCAGGAATCCTTAAGTGCAGGACAAACTTTATATGTTCAACATCACTGTGCCAAGGTCAAAGGTCACATATGCAAATTAGCTACTTAGGTTAATGTTCACCAAAAAAGTAATTAATAAAGACATCTATTTTCATCATATTTAAGGGACCTGGGATAATAAGCATAAGATTTTAATTCTTCTGATCAGTCTACGATATAAGTGGAGCTGCTGTAATATTATCTGTATTATGCCCACAAATGTTAAGGTAAAACTGATAGTAGTTTTTGAAGACAAAGGATCTCACCAAACAGGTCAGAGACAAAGTTGTCGAAAAGTTAGCTATTTAAAAAATATATATGAAACCTTGAAGATCCCACAGAGTACCATTAAGTCCATCACCACAAGCTGCCAGGTTTATCTGCACAGAGTTAAACTTTTGGGAAGAGTAGCCAGGGGGAAAAAGCCATTAAAGTTTTCCAAAATGGAGACCCCACTAACATATCAAAGAATTTCCTCTGGTTTAAAATCATATTTTTAGTTACACAGTACTTGGATTTTATGCATTAGCACTATATTGAAATTCAGTTCTGACCCAATTTACCCTGCTCTTTTTATATATTCAGGGGCCTAGTGAGAAATTTATCTGAGAAATCCATCACTTCATATCCAGCATCAGGTCCATAAGCACTGGAGCCCCCAGTGGTGTGTCCTTTCGCCACTGCTGTTCTCCCTCTACACTAATGACTGTACCTCAGCGTACCCCTCAATAAAATTCTTGGGATTTGCAGACGACACCACTGTCATTGTTCTGATCAATGATGGTGTCGAGTCTGCTTACAGACGGGAAGTAGAACAGCTGGTCCTCTGGTGTAGTCAGAAGGTTCTTTCAAAAACCAACATATATTCTTCTCGGTACAATGAGTGATATAAACCGGAGTCAAATCCCTTGTTTGTGGTCACAAGCTTGATAAATAAAGCTGATTCTGATCGTATTCTCAGACAGGCCTCACAAGGGGCTGTTCTTGTGGCGGTTCCTGAATCTGTTACACTGCAGTGACATTGTTTTGACACCATGTTGGTGTTTGCTGTCAACCAACAGTGACCACCATAAACCGTGAGACTTTAAAAATAGTTGAAAATTGGACAGCGGTTCTCAAAACCATGTATCACCATCTGGCTGCGTTGTTGCTGCTGTTTCGTTCTGCAACATTTCTGAACTGCATACCATATTACAACCTACTCGGCGTGTTCACCTACTGCACACAACTGCTTTGCCACTGTCATTTTAGGCTGTGCTTAACCTCCTTCAAGGCTGTTTTGTCACACCACTGTGGTATTTTGGTTCCACTCTATTAGACCCACCCCAGTGTGGGGCCTGCTTTATATCACAGTGTGTTCTGTTTATTTTGTATCAGGTAGGGTATCAAAATAAAAGTAATCGTGTGAAAATCATAATGTTAATGTCATTATTGTCATACAGCACCAGCAAATAAATCAACCATAAAAACTCCCAAATGCATGGGTTTAGAATCTGGTTAAGGAATCACTTCCGAGACGTCCGGTGTTTTTTTTTTTGTTTTGTTTTGTTTTTTTTTTTTTAATTATAGCTGGGCTGATACCCTGCGGGCCTTAGGACTGCGCAGGTAGCTGTGGGTACCCTCAAGGTTGCCAGATCTCTTAGATTAGAATAAAATCCTATGTATAATTGAGTTCTAAACATTAGATATACGTGATATTATAGATATTATCGCGTGTAGATTCAATTTCACCGTAGTGAGTTGACTGCTGAATCCTCACCAGGATAAAGCGATTAGCAAACTTTAATTTTTTTATTATTTAATACTTTATTATTTAATATTTTCAGATATATTCAATAAAAAAATATTAAACTACTTTTATCTGTGCATCAGCGCATCAATGTATCAGTGTTTTTATAGATTAGATACAGTTCTTAATCATTTGTTATGTTGTTAATGTTCAGGATAGGTTTAAAACGTGTTCAAACCTTAAAAATGTTTTTGTACATATTATAATTTGGCCGATTGGTGTGGGGGGTTTGTTGGATTTCCACGCCAACTTGGCAACCCTGGTTTTGCCGTAAAACCTTCTTGTAGCTTTTGGTCTTGTTGCCATGTGGTGTGTCTGGTGTTGTTACTGGACTTTCTGCGGTTATTATTATTGCAAATTCACGAAAAACTACTGATCTTTGTCGCGAACTTTGCTAGGAGTCAGTCCAACGACTTGGCGTTGATAAAAGAGTAAAAGGAGAAGAGAAGAAGAGCTGCTCGCGAGGGAGACGATCACAAAATGATATCTGAGGGGATCGAGGGCTGTGAGAGATTCCTGAGCCCTGGGAAGGGCCGGGGGGTCAGAGCTACCAAGCCTTTCCAAGTCGGGGACCTCGTCTTCGCCTGCCCGGCGTTTTCCTACGTTCTGACAGTGAACGAGAGAGGTGGTCACTGCGAGTTCTGCTTCACGAGGTATTCTGCTCGGTGCTGGAGTGTCGGTTGTGTCCACGTCATGGTTTTAAAAAGGCGTCTGTTGTGATTTTGTTTCCTCAGAACGGAAGGACTGTCCAAGTGTGGAAAGTGTAAGCAGGCCTATTACTGCAACGTGGAGTGTCAGGTAAAGCCGTCTGTCTGTACACTTTATATCTCACAGCCTCAGATGTTTGGCCGGATTCGTTTGGATCCATGTTTTGGAGATGCTGCTAAAGTTAGTTTCTCTTTCGCAGTTTCTTAATCCAGTTCGCTGGTCCACCTTCAGTGATTACCGTATATCGCACTACCATACAGCGCCGCTAGAGGGCGTCATGGACTCAAACTGTGTTGTTATAATTAGCTATTTAGAGGGTGTTTCATAAAATACACTAAATCTAATACATAAATAACTAACACTTTGACAGAGTGTTTATTAGACAGGGACCAACATGCCTAGAGTATAATTTAAATTATCTCTGAAAAGCTTAATCATTGTTTTGACAAATATAGTTTTATTTATATTTATATAAATATAAGGAAATACTCACTATTCTGGGTGGCTGAATTTAACAGTTAAAACTGAAACGTGAAGTAAAGTGAAAATAAAATAAAAATCCTGCTTAGTGTGGCAGACACTCGCCCGCTTGCCAGATTTGAGTTAAACCCCAGCAGGCTAGTTTATTCGATATTTGCTGGTCCATGTTGGCAAGTAGCAAATGCTGGACTTCTGGTGTGAACCCACGACCCATAGAATCTGTAAAAAAGTGAAAAATACTACTTGCCCAAATGTGGGTGCTGCCATCATTGCTGCCACACAGCTGTACTGTGCATAGGCTTTCACTGTTGTGGGTCCACATGGAGATTTGTCATCTTGTTTCCGAGCAGGTTGGGGTTCATAATATACCAATTTTACATCTACCGCATTGGCATTCGGCCTTATCCAGAGCGACTTACAACTAAGCGCTTCAGGATTAAGGGACTTGCTCAAGGGCCCAACAGTGGCAACATGGTGCTGCTGGAGCTTGAACGCACAACCTTTGGATCAGAAACCCAGAGCCTTAATCACTGCACACCTTCATAATAAAGGCATTGTTCTGATTTCCACCTTTCTACTCAGACCTGTACTATCAGTATGTGTATTTTTCATTGATTTGTTTTTGTCTATGGCGCACTAGGGGGAGACATTTCATTATAACTGTGCCAATTTATAGTAAAATGTTGTAGTCTGCAGATTTTTCATCTTAAAATGCACTTAGCACCTTAATCCATTTGTGCCTGTCGGAGGTAACCTGCCCCTGTAGTTTTTGTACTAAGTCAATTATTGTGGTTTCCATACCAAAACATGCACTTTGTCCCTTCTCTACATGAGGCTTGCCAATGTTAATCTGCACGTTCTCTTACACTTTCACAGAATCTGCTATTGTGTACTCCCTACTTTGTTTTTGTATTTGTATGTTTACAATTCCCTTAGAAAGGAGATTGGTCCATGCATAAGCTGGAGTGTTCTGCCATGTGTTCATATGGAGAAAACTGGTGTCCTTCAGAAACGGTGCGACTGGTCGCTAGAATCATCCTGAAGCAGGTAAGCACGAGTCTCCTGGATTATAAAACTACTACACCATATTTTGAGATATTTTGTAGCTCCACCCTGCGGTGGTCTGTTCAGGGTGTACTTCAAAAATTTGCTATTCTAATCAAGATTTAAAATCTTGTCACCAGCCAAAAATCTTTTTTGATCTTGTTTTTAAATCGAGTTAGACTCTCTGACAATTGACGTTGTCACAAAGCAGCTTTACGTAGTAAAATTAATTTAAAGAGAAACCTAAGAATTTCTCTACAACCCCCTACACATCCCTAATGAGCAAGCCTGCGGTGACAGTGGCAAGGAAAAACTTCCTCAGTGGACACGAGGAAGAAACCTTGAGAGGAACCAGGGTCAAGATGGAAACCCATCCTCATTTGGGTGAAACAGCAGTGAAAAGTCGTCTTCACAGTCGCTGAGTGCAGATCTAAGCCCATGTGGATCTTCATCAGCAGGAGCGAGGGGCCTCCGAGATGAGAACTCCAGCCAGCATCAGCACACCAGGACAGACCACCGGACTCACAGAGCAGAAGGCTCAGGAAGAT
>JBCNYG010000020.1:21430543-21442451 GCA_039654305.1 Porochilus rendahli
AAATGCCACCCCACACCATTACTGACCCACTGCCAAACTGGTCATGCTGGAGGATGTTGCAGGCAGCAGAACGTTCTTCATTCTGTCACATGTGCTCAGTGTGAACCTGTGAAGAGCAAAGTCCACCAGTGGCGAATTTGCTCATCTTGGTGTTCTCTGGCAAATGCCAAACGTCCTACACGATGCTGGGCTGTAAGCACAACCCCCACCTGTGGACGTCCACCTTCATGGAGTCTGTTACTGACTGTTTGAGCAGACACGTGCACATTTGTGGCCTGTTGGAGGTCATTGTGCAGGGTTCCACTAGAGTGAAAGCACCGCCAGCCTTCAAAAGTGAGCAAAACATCATACAGAAAGCAGGAACTGAGAAGTGGTCTGTGGTCACCACCTGCAGAACCACTCCTTTATTGGGGGTGTCTTATTATTGCCTATAATTTCCACCTGTTGTTTATTCCATTTGCACGACAGCATGTGAAATTGATTGTCAGTGTCGTTTGATTTCACAGAAGTGTGATAGCCTTTATTATTTTTTGTAAATGGCCCTATTCCATACAAAGTTTGAATTTGAGTCACCAGATACTACTGGAACAGTTTTTAAAACTAATTTTTGAAAACCCCAGAAAGCTGCACTAATTGTGAAGGGCTTGCCTGATGTTGACCAGTAGGGGGAGTTGAGTCCAAGATATATGAATAGTTTAATGAAGCAGACATTACAGAAACATGGCCCTGCAGGGGCCTGGCAAGCTATCCAGGGTGTACCCTGTTCTCAGCCGACTCTTGACGAGATGGGCGCCAGCCTCCCTGTGACCATAATGAAGACTAAGCAGCTTAAAAAAAAAAAAAAAAAATTACAGAAACTTTTTTTTAAATTTGGGTTTATTAAAAAAAAAAAAAAAAAAACACTAAACATCTTTGTCACATTTTATGTTTTTATAATTACTGTGTAGATTTATTTAGAATTTTTTGGTGCATTTTATTTAATGAGCAGGTATGGACAACCATACATCTGTGACTTACAGAATGAAAACAAAATGCTGTAAAAGTGTCACTTTAATGTGTAACCATTAACAGACAGTTTTACAGGAAGTTGTGTTACACTGTTTGAGATCTAAAACAACCTGGATACACAATTTCTTTAAAAGTCATAATTACATGATTTGATATTTTATTTGCATCCCGTGCAGAACCTGATTAAAAACAAAGTGTTATAATAAAGGCTAAAACAATGTTTTTATTAATCCAAAACAAAAACTGTCAGCATCACCTGCAAAGTGAAAAATCTAAAACATTTAAAAAAAATTTAAATGCTTGAATGGTCCAGTTAAAAAAGAACCTCACCATAGCAACACATTTGAATATTCTGAATTAATTCTCATTTTCACTTTTCCACCTGCATAGGAGCTACTTTGGGATACCAGCCACAACCTCCGACTCTATGCCACAGTGGTCCGAACCCCTCAGGATCTTGAAATAGCCTGAAAAAAAAGTAATAAACAAAAAGGCAAGGGAAAAAATAAATGATTTGAAACTTATGAATCATAACTAATCCTGGGCATACATTTTAATTTATGGCTAACCTTTAAAGCTCACAAATTAATCACCAAGCTACTGAGGAGTCCAAGGTGTTTTAAACTATTCCAGCAACATCTTTATTTTAAACAAAACTGATTAAAATGTAAGAAAGGTCATGGTTATTGGTTTGTCTATATTTTTAGCAATTTTTCTATTAGGTGAAAATCATCTGAGCATCATATCAGGGAACAGGAGGACTGTCAGGAGTTGATGGTTTTCTTCCAGATTCAGATTGCCACCTCAGTTTAATATTTTTAGACCACAAAATGTTTATGACGAGTCTCTAACTTCATGTAACATAGCATTTGGCCATGGTACCAAAACAAGCTGATTAGTGGAGTACTACAATGATCAGAACCTACTGGCCAAAAATTTTAGAACCACCCACAATTTTCTAGTGTCCATTTTTTAGATCACACACACACTTTAAAAAGCCATGGAATTGTCCTGTTTATTAATTTAACATTTTTGACTGACAGTAGCATTTTGCAGTTATTACAGCTGAACACGAGGCATTTTTCTTCTTTGTTCTTGTTTTTCAAATTAGTTTTCTGAGAAATTCTAGGGGCTTCTTCAGACAGACTTCAGACAATTGTGCTTTTTGGTATATTCTTTTCTAGCTGTTCAAGGCTAAATAAACCTCCAAAACTTCCAAGAGAAGCCTCCTGCCTTAACACTAGACTCCTCTGAAATAATAACCTTGTTAAACGTCACCGAAGCTATCCCAATACCTGTTTACATTAGTAAACACACTTTACCATTGTCACCCCAGTCAGTGTTCCAGGAGTTGGCAGCCAACCAGTAGGGGGTTCCATTTTCCTCACCCCAGCCCAGGATCTTGATAGCATGACCTCCTACTGCCTCACCAGTAATGTGCTTATAAACACCTGAAATATGGAGCATAAAACAAGAAAAATGTACCTTAAAGCAATTAATCAGCATTACGTCTTACTATACGGACACCGAATCTGTGCAGATAATTTTTCACGTGGTGTTCATGCCTCACCAGACTTGTACAGGAGAAAGTCTTCATACACAGTGAAAGCTCCCTCCACTGGGCCATTCTTGTAGAGCTCTTGCATTATCTGCTTCTCGTCAGAGGGAACATTATAGGCTTGTTTTCCTACAAAAGTAAAAGTCCCCTTATGGCTCAGTATTCACTAAGCAATGGCAAAATTGACAACTAACGTAGTATATGAACATGTTAAAGTATATGACCTTTTATGAAGTTCACATTGGCAAAGAGGTTTTAGACTTTTTATAGGTTTACAGCTGCTTACCAAAGTGCTTGTCCTGCTTGTAAGATAGACTGTAGCCAGGTTCACATTGTTTGTCACAGTTTGGAGTGCCTCCACCCTCCCCTGTGCAGGGAGGGCGACTGCCATTCACATGGTGTTCACAGGGCTCGATGGTGTATGGGCGACAGCCTAAAGAACAATCAGTTTAACAAAACACCACTAAATATTTTAACCATAGGGAAGAGTACGGCTATGCACTTACCTATATGGGAGTCATAAAGTCCACCGGTCACTAGACCTTGATCAGTCCAGAACTCCCAAGCTGCAGATGGGTATCCACCATTACATCTGAAGTGGGGAATGGAGCAAAATAGTCTTAATATCGGGGTGTCCATTAAAACATACTAATCAACAGATCAAAATCAAAAAGTCATCGATGACTTGGTGTCTTCGATGTCACACATTTAAAGAAAAATAAATAAATAAATCCTAAATTTATAATTTTAATTAAAATTCTTAAAATTTAGGAAATAATTGTTTTTAAACAAAAATAGTGTTGCTGTCCGTCCATGGCTTAATGGGTTTGATATGAAAAGTACTGTAAATATAAATTTGTATACAAGGTCATCATACAACTGCACAATTCAGTATGTTTCAAATAAGACAAGGTTTTAGATTGGTCCTTAATAAGTTAGTTAAAGCCAGCATATACTGTATAAACTAATTTAGCCCAAAAGCCTTTAAAATAAAATACAACTCACAACATAATATAATACTAAATTTGTTATATTTGAATGTAAAATGACAATTTTTTTACACTTTATATGCCAGTTAGTACAGGTGATCTAAATTTGCAAGCACTCAAAAATATGACCGTGTGGGCAGGTTGTGTGTGTGAATTATGTAACGTGAACCTCAATAAAAAATAAAAAAAAATCTCCATGTCAAGCTACACACCACAAAAGTTACTTGGATTAGGACACGAAATTGCTGACTACAAGTTTCTCTGAAATAAACAGAAGTCTACTTGAAAAATTTTGCGTGACTGGACCTTTAAGCCTGAGATTAGCCATTTGTTCCCTCCAATTAAGAACAGAGAACAGACAGGGTGATCATTTACTGGATATCATTTTACACAGTCAAAAACTAAATGAACATTTAATCAAACAAAACTTTAAAAAAAATAAATAAATAAAATTTGATGGCCATGTCCAAAACAAAAGCGGCATTATATTAGATATTTACAGTGCAACAAACACAAATACATTGACTTAAGCACTGCCGAAATGCCAAGCTCCCCATAAGGTCTGGGAGTTGTGTTTCATAATTATTGCTTATTCTCCAACCCCAAAAATAAATTAATATATGTAAAGATGTAATACCATTCAGCATTATATATATAGATATATATATTAAGATATAGGCAACAGTTTCTCCACCCTGACCACCCAGGTCAATAAAGATGAAGAAATTAAAATACAGCTGAGAATGTCTGCTTGACTCATGACACAATGAAGATTCCCCAAGATAGGATTTGATTATAAAAGGCTTTGATTAATCTCATTGTGTTTCGTGATATGGCGCTGTCTGTGAAGAAAACCACACAAAAGATACTGTACCTTGGCTCCAAGAAATTCAAGAAGAAAACAGAAGCCTTTGTTTTCTTCAAGTGATTAGGGTACAGTTCAAAATGCATCCATCTGGATTTGCCTTAGAGTTGGGTGTCCGTTCAAAGATTAACACTAGTCCCAGTGGAAACTCCTGATTTGATTTCTGTTATCAGTTATCCAGCCAAAGTCCAATTACCTTATAAACTGTCAATTTTCTTAAATTCAAGGGTTTTTTTTTTTTGCTTGTTGCCTGCTGATATTTCTCTTGTGTTTTTAATATAAACAACTTAAGATCTATGTTCATGTTACAACACAGCTTGCGGAATTGAGGAAAAGAGTAATCTTTTAAGCATGCATTACAGTACATCATACATACTGTATTTTACCCCATCCATTAAGTAATCTACATTGTTAGCCAAAACAATTTCGTCCCCAAGGTACATACATGTTTAACTACATGATCACAGCATGGTGTTTGGACCTATAATAAAAAGGTATGTAGATGTTCAGGTTCATTCTCTCACCCCATTCCACATTCTGAGCAACAGGTCAGCAGGTCCTGAGCAGAGATCTCCAAGCTCACTTTGCCATTACTATGGATACAGACTCGGTCAGAAATTGCTTCGGCCGCTCCAAAAGCCTGAAAATCAGGTAGAAAGCATGAATAAGTCAAAATGCAGGATTAAATATTTAATCAAATTAATCAAGGGAAATACAAAATACAAATTGAAAATCGTTTCAGTTCTTATTTAAGGGTAATACACATACCCAGCATGACCCACATGAACCCTGGTCTCGGATTTCTTTTAGCGTTGGGCAGTTTGGCCACTGTTCTCTGGGATCAAAATTCTTAGGAAGCTTGACGTCTCCAGCATACTGAACCCTACATACACACCAAAAATGGGCACTTAATCACTTGAAGTAGATAAAAAGTTGGTGACTAGCCATTTCTATTACAGGTGTCTAAAATAGAGACCAATAAAAAAAAAAAAAAAAAAAAAAAAAAAAATCACATACTATACACAGCAACAAGTAAAATCTTCACAAATGTACAAGATTAGATTGGGATGGATAAAATGATTTCTACAATACACAATATGTACCTGATCACGAGTAAAAGTATAAGTGACATGTGGTGTAATATACATTACAAAATTGAAATAAAATTATGGCCTCCACTTGTCAGAGAACATGAATTGCATAAAATATCAAAAGGCACAACTACACTGTAGTACAAGCAACTGCATACATCATACATGTAAAATAATGGTATTGTAAAACAATAGTGTGGAATTCACCGTCACTGCTGATCCGAGTTCAAACCAGTTTTCACCAACATTAATTCTAACAAAAGATTAGTCTTTAACAATAATGCCATAAAAGGAACAAGACTTGACACATTGTTCAAAGTATTTGAGGGTTTTTTTCCATGTAAACTTTTTTTCTACATTTTAATTGCACAGTCATTTTTACACTGACCACTTGCAGGGTAAAAACACTTTATAGTTTGTCATTCAATCTTACTGAAAAGAGGAAACAAGAAATGCGAGCTATCACAGGGTTCATTATATAATCTACGTGACAAAAACCCATTTCCTTTTTTACTTTCAAAAGTCTTTTTACTAAACCTCAGCAACTGAACTACATAGTTTTTATTCAATCAGCAGTTTCTTTTTTCATTCAGCATTTTTATACAGTGACACTTCAGCAATTATAAAAGGCTAAATGGCCCTTTTTACTGAAAAACAAGTTAAACAATTAACTAAACATAGCTCATTAGTTTGTGATGCAAGAATATTTCACATTATTCAGGAATTACATTGTGTTTACAACACAATGTATGTTTATTGAATTACAAAGTACTATGCATATTGTACTCTGACTTTATTTTTAGTCCTACACTTCATCTAACTAAAAAAGAGGTAATAAGACAAGTGATTCATCACAAGGGTGATGATCAGTAATTAGTAATGTGTGTGAGGAAGGAAGAAAAAAAAAAATAGATTTCCCCTTCATCAGCATGACATTTTCCACATCTCCATTCTGGCATGCACATTCTTTTAGAATTTGAATACAACCACAAGCACCATGTACATAACATGATTTGATTTGTCAAAAATATACTCACATGACAGGGAGTTTTGGTCCCTTTAGCATTGTTCCACACAACTGCTTCACATAGCTGTAATCTACATTTCCAAAATTATGCCCAGCCTGCAGAGAAATCAAGACACAATCCAAAGTTACCCAGAGCTTTTAAAACACTGACAGGCTTATCTTCAAATTCTTGCAAACTTTGCTAACATTAATTGCCACCACCCTTCAACACAGACAGAACATTTGCAGTTGCAGCACTTACGGTCCATGTACTGTTAGCTTTGTTTATATAGTTGACCATGTCATGAGAGAGAGGACGCAGATGTGGACGACTCCAGCACACAGCCAGTGCTGATGCCAGGTACAACAAAGACAGGCACCTCATCCTAAAACACAAACAATTTGACACTCATGTTTAATGTGTATACATAAGCACTTCTGGAAAGTACCTCCTGACTCTCTGGCACTAAAGAAGTTAATGAGATTTGAGGCTGCACATTAAAGGGCTCCACTTAGGTTGCAGTCATGCAGAGAAATACTCTGTGCCTCACTTTACACAAAAGCACTAAAGAATACAGACATTAGGAACATGAATCAGTTATGGCAAGTGTAATGTTGCATAGAATGACTAAGCAAAAACATTGACCACCAACCACAGCTTGATGCTTGAACAAATCTAATGCTACTTCGGCAAGAACAAGCTGAAAGGAACCATCCATAGTGTCTGAAATATCAGAACCAATCTAATGTTTTGCATACTTTGTGACTGCCTCTTACTTATTGTTGTATAGAGGAAGAGTCCCAGCTGCAATAGTGGAATCTTTTCAATTCCAATAGTGTTATCAGTGGAAAATGTTGCTCAAATTTTGATCTTGTACAGAATTCAATTCTCTTTACTGTAACAAAAATAGCTTTTGCAATAAAATTTGTAATATAATAAAAGTAGCTTTTATCTGATAAAATGTTGGATTGCACTCCTAATTACTAACTAATTATTTTGGAGGGTACTTTCATACAATCTAGAAAGATGTTCTGCTGCTTGTAAGCTCTATAATCTAAGTGGCTTTGTCGAGATCCTTTGGCAAAAATGTCTTCTCTGGAAAGGTGACTTGACATGTGGAGGACAGAAGTGCTTTTTTCCCCAGATATTTGCTTTTTCTAAAGCAGTATAGTACTGTATAGCTTGCTGAAAAATATAATTGGCATTGGATGTGAAATTCTTTCTGTACATAGTTCCACATCAGCTTGACATTCTGTCTGGGACTTCATGTCCTCTTCATCATAACTCCTCACTTGGATCCCCAAATATCACCGCTTGAGGCTATATTTTTTTATTATTCCTAAACCACTTTTGTCCCTTTATGGTATAAAGGCTCTCTCCTTCTTTGTGACATCACTTCTCTTTCTCTACATCCCTCCTCTTCGTCACCACCTTTGCAAGTCTGTTCTCATTCCCTATTCACCCCTGAGGAGGGAGTCATAAAATTTGATGATCCTATAATTCCCTTCCAAAGTTATCACACTAACAAGTCATATGGGTGGACAGAACCTATTCCTATAGCTCCCCCATTTCACTGACCTTTAGTGGTGACAGGAGCAAACTTACATGGTAATGATAGCGAGGCGTTATACTGAATCCAGCCAGCAGGGGCGCTAGATGTGATTGCTTCACGTTTTAAGATATGTTTCACTGCTCTGGTTTCGCTCATGGCGTAATAAACACGAGTAAACAGACATATAAAACCTTATAAATACTTTTTACTAACTGCTCTACTAAATAGGTTAAGTGGGACAAAATGCTGATTTATTTGGAGGTTGTTAATGTCCTCGTCTTGCACCCAAATCGACCGTCACGACCTGAAGAGAGCTTTAAACAAAACTGTTTACCACTAACCCACTCACAACACGGATTTTAGGCTCACCACCCACCACCAGGATGTTTTCCACAGAGACTACAATACTTCTGAAATAGCTAAAACAAAGATGGGTTCAAAAACAGAGACCAAAACCCCACAAAACAAAAACAACAACAACAACAACCCAGTGTCATCTACGGTAACCCAACCCGACACAGCCTTCATTAAACTACTCTTTATAAAACGACTTTATTTACACTAACTTTGGTCAGTTTGATCCAAGCCCCTAAAGAAAAACGAAACCCTGAATAATCGGCAACCTGATAGATTTAAAAACGAAGTGTTCTCGTCTTACCTGGATTATTCACTTCTGCTGCTGTGTCAGACTTGTTCCTGCTTGCGCCACATTTATAGGCTCGAGCCCCGTGTTTTAGGGAAATCATGTGATTAGTCATGTGCGTTTGTGACGAGCATTTTGGGAAACGAAACAAGGGGCGGGGACACAATGACAGTCAAAAGAAAAGCTTGCAAAAACAGCTTTTAAATTGAGGTGAAAAACGGAAACACACACACAAGAGCAGCAAATAAAAAAAAATACATGTAATCCATGAGTATAATATACCAAAGAGTGGCGAAAATGCGCTATTACAGTCCACAATCTCCTTTAAAACAAACAATTAAATTGAGGGGAAATGCAAACTAAAAGAGAGGTTATGAAATTAGGTGTAATTATGCATTCCTATGAATATTTAATAATAATAATAATAATAATAATAATAATAATAATAATAATAATAATAATAAGTATGTACATGTATATTCATTCATTTTCCGAACCGCTTATTCCTAATTAGGGTCGCGGGGAGGCTGGCACCCATCTCAGCCGTCTCTGGGCGAGGGCGGGGTACACCCTGGACAGCTCGCCAGGTCATCGCAGTTTATCACAGTATATTATGTTTTTAAAAGTTTGACATTTGCTGAAACCACTTAATCCTACTAGGGTTGAGTGGAGACTGGAGCCTATCTCATCTGAATCTGAGTGAAGGCACCTGAACAGCTTGCTAGATCAGGGCAACCCACACACAACTATTCACACTCACACTCACACCTAGGAGCAATTTGGAGCAGCCAGCTGGCATAATCGGCATATACTTGGACTGTAGGAGGAAAAAAGGAGTAACTGGAGGAAACTCACACAAGCACGGGAAACCCAGAACCTTCTTAGTGTGAGGCGGATGTGCTAACCACTACGCCACCATGCTGCCCCTCATCTTATGGGAATTAATTTACATGTCCTTGACAATCAAATACTAGTCAATCTGTATTCACCGCAATTTCCGCTGTTTTCAAAACGGCCGCTATAAAAACAAAATGGTGGTATTTTATGATAACATATTTGACTGTTCTTGAAAGTTGCCCTTCAAAAAATATTTTTTTTGGTAGGTGTTAATTTTTATTATTATTATTTAAACTACACCATGAACATTTCTTGGTTCCTTAAAACCAGTATCTAGTGTGTCTGTCTGAATGTCTGTCTTGATGAAAACTCCAAAGGTTGTCCATGGAACTGCAAATATGGTTTGTCACATAGTATTTTTTACACCTGCATGTGTGAAAAAGAAGGAATTCAAACATCTATAGGGACAAAATATATCCATGAACCCATAGGAAAGTTCTGAATTTACAGTGTGAAAATTGTAAAATGTTTTCTTTCTTGACGGCATGGTAGCATAGTGCTTAGCCTATCCATCTCACAGTCAGAAGGTCCTGGGATCGATTTCCGGGGTGTGTGAAATTTGCATGTTCTCCCTGTGCTTGCATGGGTTTCTACTGGGTAGACCAGTGTCATGCCATAGTCCAAAGACATGCACATTAGGAGGTCTGGCTGTTCTAAAGTTGCTCTGAGATATGAGTGTTAGCTTAAATTGTTGTGTGTGTGTTGGTCCTGTGATGGTCTGGCGAACTGTTCAGGGGGTACCCTACCTTTGGCCAGTGTTAGCTGGGATAGTCTCCAGCCCTGAGACCCTGATATGACTGGCAAATGAATGAGTTTGTTTTCTCCCTCCACAGTATCAAAAAACAGTATAAAAACTTATAAAAAGCTAATTTCTATAACTACATTGACATATATTTTTTATTTGGGACAGCCATCTCAAAAAAACATAAACAAACAAACAAACAAACAAACAAACAAAAAACACTTTTGATTCAAGTGGCCTGAGAATTTCTTTTTTAAAAAGTATAGCTTGAGGAAGTCTTGGACCAAATGTGGTGCTTGTATCACTACGGGAGGAATTATTTTGCCAGGTTCCTACTCAACCATTAAGGTGGGGTTCATAATTGTACCTTTACTCATGAAAAATGAGCTTGTGTTTGGGAAATCATTGTACAAACAGAGTAGTCCCCAAGTTACGATAAGTGATAACAGATCTGGATCTGGAGGTGGAACTACACCCCGGGATCAACCACATATTCACACCCAGGAATAATCTAGCATAGAAAACCCACCCAAAGGCATTTTTTTGGGGGAGGTGGGAGGAAACAGGAGACCCTAGAGAAAACCCCCATGGACACATTGAGAACACACAGTCAGTAAGAGCTCAGGATTGAACCAGGAACCTTGGCTCATTGTTCCTAGCATGATTAAACCAGTTGCTTGCTTCTTAAAGGGATCCCATGAAACCCCTTCTAACAGAGCAACATCCTGTAGAGATTCTGTAGGATCCCTAAACAGACAAGCCCAAAAATGTTTGTGCTATGTGTCCATTGCACATTTTGTAGCCATGTGTCTTCATATAACTTTGCACATTGGCATTTCTATGATATTTACTTGCACAAAGCTTTCACTTTACAAATCTCTCACCTAATCATGAGGGTTATTATGTAGAATGACAGCATTACATTAGTATAGCATCATAGTGTTTACCCTATTAGCAATGTCAGATTCTGATTGCTATCATTTCCAGTCACATTTTGCTACACTTACTCATCTTTTCCCCCCATCCCTCTGTCTATCCCCTGGCGGTTGCTCGGATTTCATTACTGTGCTCAAAACTCTTTCTGGCAGACTCCCATTTACAGAACGACAGGGAACTGTGCAACCAAAGTTAGGTTCACACTCACAGCAGGAACCACAGCAGAGGCTGCGCCAATACATCTGCTTTCTGTATGTGAAAGACAACTAATTATAGAGACTAAGCTCTTGTAATCTTGCTCTGTAGTAAAGCCCTGGTGGACCATCAGCTAGCAGAGATGCACAAACCCAATTTAACTCTATTCCCTGATTCCCAATTTGAAAGTTTCACCCGCTTGACTTCTTGCTTTAATTCAACCCACTAAACTTAATTAACAAATAAAACTTAATAGCAGCTGATAAAATACCCAAGCGATGCTATCTTCAAATCAAGGGGAAATGGGATTTTTGCCATGCTGGTGAATCGACACAGATGCGAAACCAAAGGGGGGGGGGGAGGGGGGGGGGGGGGGGGGGGGGGGGGGGGGGGGGGGGGGGGGGGGGGGGGGGGGGGGGGGGGGG
>JBCNYG010000020.1:21442551-21462142 GCA_039654305.1 Porochilus rendahli
CCGGAGTACCCGGAGGAAACCCACGCAAGCACAGGGAGAACATGCAAACTCCACACAGAAACGCCCGAGCTGGGAATGAGATAGACCAACACAAAGTGGAAAATAATTGTGAAATGGAATGAAAATGATGCATGGTTTCCAAAAAGTTTTACACATAAAAATCTGAAAAGTGTGGATGTGCATGTGATTCAGCTCCCTTTACTCTAAATAAAATAATCAATTATTATATTAAATGCATTTGTGTATATACTACGACTTTAAAATTGTAAAATGTATTGAATAGATGGGCTTTGTTTTATATTTACTACAGCTTGTGTCATCTCTTCTCACAGCTTTGAGCATAAAGTGTGTGAAATGTGAAATACCTGAAACAAGATTTGGTGGATCTACGTGGCCTTCCATAATCATAAACTGAAAGCATTCCAGAGATGTAGTCTGCTGCAAGACCATGAAGAGCTTTATATGCTAATAAAATAATTTTTCCAGGTAAAGGTAGTGTGAATACCTTAAAAGAAGGGTATTATGCGCTACACATTTGATCTTATACACAGCACTTGTGCAAAAAGATTTATTTTGTAATTATCCAACCACCCATTCTCCCCTAACTTAGTCCTATCCAACTACCACCGATCTAGTGTTGTCTCCCTATTACATACGTGCACCACCAACCAGTAAGAGGTGTAAGCACGTTTGCTTGCCCCCTTTGTGACACACAGTGCTGCCATCTGCATCTTTACGAACTGCTGTTCATGCACACACAGTAGCAGCCTAACAAACACACTCGGGAAAACACTACTCGCCCCTTAAATATGAATGCTCATGATTAGCTGGTGATCGCTGAAAGTGACGGAGGTGAGCCATGAGAGCTTGGCCAATTATCTCCCATGGATTCCTGGTTAAAGATGGCTGCAGCATCAACCTGGATTTAAACCTCTAACTTATTTGTTAATAGTCACACTCCTTGTCGAGATGCAACTTAAGAAATCTCATAATAGGTCATAAAGGCATACATAAGGTTACAGGGATGCTGGGGACTGGGACTTCACATTCAGATCCTGCCATCAGGAATTCCATTCATGAATTAGCCTAATGTGCATGACTCCGGACTGTAAGAGAAAACCCTGGTACCCAGAGGAAATCCACACAAGCATGGTAAGAACATGCAAACTCCACACAAAATCACCCTTGTAAAGCCTGGGTCTCAAACCCAGGACTTTCTTGCTGTAAGGCTGATGTGCTAACTATTACACCATTGTGCCAACTTTAATTTTATATACATAATTAATATTTATTTAATCACAATAAAATATATTCCAGTTTGTTGTTTTAGTTTTTATTAATGCTTGTTAATCAGTCCTACTGGAGAAATCATAGCTGACATGTGACTTTAGAATCAGTGACGTATATTATAAATTGTGTATGTGATGTGTTTCATCTTCCATTATCAGTTCATTCTGGCTAAATATAAAGGTTGACCAGCTTAGTATCTCTTAATCACCTGTTTTACGTCTTGCTCTTTCTCTAGGGGCACCCAATGGGGGAACCGCACCATCTGCTGTATTAATTTTAATGTCTTTGTGTTTTAGCAGGCTGAAAAAAATTTTTTTATAATGTATTAATTCCACAAGGGAAATTATTACCTCTGCATTTAACCAATCTAAAGTGAGCACACACACTAGCTGAGCAGGGTACTTCGCTCATGAATGTGGCGGTAGCAAAGGTGCAGCTCAGCCACCCCCCAAACAAGGGGGCAGATTCTATTTTGTTTTTAGCAGATAACTTTTTATTTTATGTTGATTTAATATGCCTAGTAAATCAACAGGCACCCTTAATAAACTTTGTCCAAAATGGATCATGTCTGAATTAAAACGATGGACACTCTGGGTTAATCACAGTTACTCAAAGCAGGTGGTGTCATCATTGTCACACTTTGAAATGAAGGAAAAAAAACATAAAAATCTTGTTTTATTCTGCTTTTTCACATACTATATACAAGAAACTTGAAAATGAATTTAATAACACACTATTACAGAGTGCACTTTACTTATGCTTCAGAAAAGTATATACTAAACATTAGTTTAAGGAGATGCCATTAGCTAAACAATGCTTATGCTTTGCTCAGAACACAGGAATCTCACCTGATTTACCTCTGTTATAGTTAAAATATGTAGAATTTAAAATAACTATAAAATTCTTGTTTAACCTTTTTATGTTCCTGAGGACAATAAAAATCTACTAACATGATTATGCACTTCATGCTTGGTAGATGTTGCTCAGTTGAATATTTCCCAGGATGGAACATCAAGGGGACTATTCTGCAGCATCCACCTTGCCTTCAGCAACTGTTAAATATAATATATACATTATATATTATATTACAAATTAATCAAATTTTTTTATTGCCACTGTCACTGAAGTTAATGGCATACAATGTGCCTTCAACCCTCAACTTCCCAGTTTCAGTTCATAAATGTATAGGAGATCTTTTAGCATAATCCTGATTAGACATACATTACTCATTACACCAAATAGCATTTAAAAACATAATACCACAACCTTACTATTTTGATTTCACAGTAATGTAACCACAAGATGGTAGCAAAACACCAGATTTTTAGCAGAGGCATTACCAAAAATATAGAATCATAATCACATGCATTTATTAAATCTCAAAAAAAATAATAATATGTCATTATTAAAGCACTGAAGGAAGCTTGTCCTACAGTTCTTTAAAACTATACAAATAAAACTGAAAGGAATACTAACCACAACACTAATGTCCACACTGTACTATTGTGTGCTTAATGGTATAGCAAGTGTGGTAAATATCAGTAAGTGTGTAAAATGATGAAAGTAATAATAATTATTATTTAAGGAGGGAATACATTTATTGTGCTGTTAAGTGTATTTCTTCAGTGGCAGCGTGTAGCTGATAAAAGAAAAGATTTATTAAATATTTTGTTAGTATCAACAACAAGCAAAATAATACAGATATTAGACTAGTGTGTATACTAGAAGGCAAAACATTTGACAACGTCCACTGAATATACTGTAAATATTTAAGTGTTGAATTTCATATTGCAAAGGTCTATGTTTAAAATATGTTTCTAAAATAAAAGCCTTATGTTACAAATCAAGAGATTATGTTAACAGGTGCTTGTTAGCGGTGATTTAAAAAAGTTTACTTAAAGAAAATCAGAAAGGAATTTAGATATTTAACCATTATGTGGTGCATACTCTTATTAAAATATTAAAGGAATCTGCAGGAATTTTGGGCAAACAGTGGCCTAGTGGTTAGCCCGTCCACCTCACAGGTCCACTCATCTCTAGGTGATGTACCCAAAGGTAAAAATTAATTAATTAATCTTTTTCAGGGACTCCCTCCATACATATTTCAAAAAGACAATGAAAAATTCGACATCATACACATACTGTTGCACATTTTTACTTGTTTGCAGGAAGAATGGTACAAATAACACCTTAAACACATCATTACTTGGTCTTTTAAGTGTTGTGAGAATAAATGGCAACATTACAAAATGTGAAATGCTTTACCATCCCGGCTTTTTTTTTTTAAGTTATTTAATACATTTTCTAAGCTGCTTAATCCTAATTAGGGGAGGCTGGTGCCCATCTCAGCCATCTCAGTGAAGGCAGGGTACACCCTGGACAGCTTGCCAGGCCATTGCAGGGCAACACACACAAAACCATTCACACTCACACCTAGGGACAATTAGGAATAGCCAATTATCCTCTTGTTCATGTTATTGGACAGTGTGGGGAAACCAGAGAGCACGAGGAGAACATGCAAACTCTACACAGATACGCCCGAGCCTGGGACTCAAATCTAGGCCTTCTTGCTGTGAGGTGGACGTGCTAACCACTGCGCCACCGCGCCACCCCGTTTTTTTAAATGTGATGCCAAATTGAAATTAGTGTTTTATTTTGAAAAACAAAAAACAAGCAAAACAATTCATGAGGTAAAGCATTAAATAATGTGGCAGTGTATGGCTCTGAGTCCAATACAGGTTAAAAATTATTCCCAAATCGCTTTTTTACAGTTCAATTTAAATTTTAACATGCCATCACAACTTATGTTAACATCATTAAAACCATTTATTTAGCTTTGGCCATTAATATGTTTATTATCACCCTGTCTGGTACTTTTACTCACCTATCTTTACTCTGAGGGTATTCGTTTTTTCTTTGGTCTGTTGTCATTGTTTTTATTCTTTGTCTGAGTGTGACTCCATGTCTGGGAATCCTTCACTGATTAGATTATGTGATGCTGTGTATATTTTCAATGACCACTTAGCTCTTTTCATTTCTTGTTATTTGCTTAACATCATACACACAAAGGTTAATTCTTCACCAGACCAAAATCTTTCACTTCTTTTTCATACGTACACAGTTTTATCTCTTCGTTCGTGCATTTCACCCAAAAAATATAAAAAGTGTCAAGAAGATCATGAAAATAATGTGTGTGTGTGTGTGTGTGTGTGTGTGTGTGTGTGTGTGTGTGTGTGTGTGTGTGTCGTTGGTTTGTTCATTGCACAGTTTTGGTATATTTGGTAGCTACACAGGAATTTTTTTTTTCATAACAACCCTAAATAATGAAAATAACTGGGTTGTAATTACTGGCTAATTAATTTCAAAGGAAAAACAAATACATTTTCTGAACCGCTTATTCCTAATTAGGGTCGCAAGGAGGCTGGCGCCCATCTTAGCCGACTTAGGCGAGGGCGAGGTACACCCTGGATGAAATTTTGTTCCCTGGTTGAACTCATGTTCACTGACATGATGGCTCAAGATTTTGTCCAACAGAGAGCTTCCCTGCATACAAGCTTGGATTTCAGGAGTTTTGCTATTTTATTTATTTTTTTTTTTGCCAGTAATCACAACTGAATGTGATGAAGGTCAGTATACTTTAACTTAGACTGCAATAGACCTAGTCGTTTTTGTTAAGAAAGAAAAGCAGAGCTATTTTAGCAGAGCTAGCATGTAACTAGCAAACAAATTAAAATACGCATGTACCATGTGAGCTAAAATAATAATGAGAATAACATAAGCCCAAAACAATGTAGTTTCTAGTACCACTATAAAATATATTGGTCCCAGTGTTTCCGTTACTATATTCCATATCCTTTATAAAGTCCTTTGCTTATTCATTACTTGGATGTTATAATACATTTGTGATATGTCTCTTTGCTGTGGTTATTACTTAACAAACTCTTGGTTAATGTCAGCTCTATTTTTCTGTAAAAGCCGTAGGAAATTTGCTGGTGTTATTCTGTACAAATGTAGCAGTTTATTGTTTGGTTTGAAGGGTCGTTGCTATCTATAGGGTTTTTGTCTCTTTTTCTTCTTTTTACTTTCCCTTTTGCTTCTGTTTGCTGTCTTTCTTTTTCAATCAACAGTAAAATAAATAATAAATAAATAAATGAATCAGATTATCAAGCAGAGCCTTATACCCATAAACCTCCCCTTGGAAAAGCAAATTAGTTCGGCACAACACTGCAACCAGACTCTGCTTGCTATGATGCTGGACAGGACAGGTTTAAAAAAATAATAATAGTAATAAAAATTTAAAAAAAAAAGTCTTTTGCTTAATGCTTAAACAAATAGGGCAGCACAGTGGCATAAGTGGCCTCACAGCAAGAGGGTCCTTGATTCAAATCCCAGACTCAGACACTGTGTGAATTTTGCATGTTTTCCATGTGCTTGAACGGGTTTCCTCCAGGTCCTCGGCTTTCTCGCACAGTCCAACGACATGCACATTAGACTAACTGGGTGTTCCAAATTGCCCCTGGGTTTGAGTGTGAATGGTTTTGTTGCCCTGTGATGGACTGCCGAGGTGTTCAGGGTGTGCCTTGCCTTTGCCCAGAGCCAGCTCAGATAGGCTTCAGCCTCGCAGTGACCTAATTAATGATTAAGTGATTTGGCAAATGAGTGAATGGATGAATAAATGATGATGTAGTTTACTCTTCAGTTGTGAAATTGCATTAAAAAAACTATTTTTATGAAAATACCACATATTAATTTGTTAAGTATAATATGAAAAGCTGTTTTTATTTAGACAGAGCTACACAGTAGTGATTGTAATTATTGTCTTCTACCATAATATATTGTATATGAAATATTTTACACCTACACTCTGAAATAGATATTTTAATTGTCACTTCCAAAAAGACCCATCCACTAGTTACCCTAATATTCATATTAAACATCCAAACAAGTAACAATGTTTTTATTTTTTTTTTAACCCAAGAACAAATATCTGGTGTTCCAGCTGTTAAATAGTTGTATAGTGCTTCTTGTAATTAGTAAGCTTAATTTTCTCTGGCAGAATGATATGTACAGAGTGCTCCTTATCATTGGTCCTAAGGAGGACGTTTCTCTGTTTGCGAATTAGCTGGCTATATTTCGCATTTGCCAGCCATGTCTCACAGCGATTAAAGTAGATGATGCTTGTGGTACCCAAGACAACCAGGCAGGTGAGCAGACCCAAAATTGCAAAGCAGATGACCTGGCTGCGTGTGACCAGTGGAATAGTGTCATGCACTGACTCTTTCTTTAAGAACTTGTGCTCAGGGTACCTCAGGAGCCTGTTGAAAGGATGATCAGGGAGGCTATAGTGTTGCGGTGGATGATCTAGGTTTGGTGGTCTAAACTTGGCTTTTATTTTGAACTCACGGATAGGAAAGTCACAGATAGGTCCAGTTACACCAGGTGGACAGATACACCGGGTTCCACTGCCAGTCTCAGTTAAGCAGGTACCCCCATTGCTACAGATATTTTTAATACATGAAGCAAAACTGATGTTGCAGATGAGGCCAGAGAAAGCAGGAGGACAATTACAAGTGTAGGCTAGTCCATGACCAGTGCATGTGCCACCGTTTAGACATGGGTTGGAGTCACATGCATCAAAATCAATCTCACAGAAATCTCCAGCAAATCCGGGTGTACACAGACAAGAAAAGTGAGTGTCAGATCGATTACTATCCACACAGGTTCCACCATTCTGACATCGAGAACTGGAAAGGAAAAGAGATAAAACTAATTATTTTAAATAAAATGACTTTCAAAATAGGATCTTCTCCATAGAATGCATCTCATAAGAAGCTCATAAATGTTTATTATAGCTGACAACTTTTCACTAAAGGAGAGGTAGATGTCACTTAATTAACTTTCACGGACTATTCAATTCAGTAACAACTACCTGGTCAAGTTAGTTATTTGTTTTAGTATAAACTTCATGGGAACATAAGCATTTTACATTTTTTAAACCATGACACACACAGGAGAACTCGGGCAGGTATAGAAGAGCTGTGCAATGACATATCATACTACATAATAAAAATATAATGATAAACAAACTAAAACAAGATTCTTATAGTTTATTTTACGTATTTGACCCATGGCAGAGACAAGGTCAGGTGAGACCACTAATGTACAAGCGACATTTCAAAATGATCCACCCAGCAGTTCTTGAGAAAAAAAATCTGGAGAATTTTAATCACTGACAATACCTTAACAGCCTGATATCTGAGGGGTAACTAGACATTTGTGTTTATATTTCCATTTTAAAGCATGACCATGACGGAACCTGTTCCAAGGTCATGACCATGACTCCACCAGTTAGGGTCCACTCTTTTGCTTCAAGCGTTATTAGATTGCGCTGTTCCCATGTCGAATACACTAATATTGGCTGTAATATTAATTGTTTGTTATTATTTAATACATATGGAGAAAAGTAGTTAAATGATTATATGATCAATATTATAATTTTCATCTTGTGATTTAATTTATATTGGCCTTTACTTTCATGTGGTTTTTTTTTTTGGGGGGGGGGGGTGTGAAGGCAGTACATGTTTAAGCAGAGCTAATAACCCTTACTGATATGAAATAAAATTGATAAATATAAAAAATGAATGCAATAATAACAGGGTTAGAAATATTTACAGCATCCCAGCAAATTAGTCTTTTACTTATTTTGACACTGCTGAACATGATCAAACCATATTACCCATTCTTTAGACACTGTCCTTTCCTCAGTTGGCAATTTTTGCCTGCATATCCAGGAGGACAGATGCAAAGATATTCACCCTCTTGTGTTTCAATGCAGGTTGAATTACCAGAACAAGGCTTTGAGGAACACAGGTGGCTGTCTAGAAACAATCAATCCATTAATCAATCAATCTTATAGTTTATTGCATACATTCCTTAAACACTACTTTACAGTAATTATATTGCTAAGCCAGTGTCATACAATGCATAATAGTTGTAGAGTTCCAGAGACTGATAATCAATAAGTGAGTCTCACCTTGGTTACACTGACTGCCCACCCAGCCTTGCTCGCACAGACACTGCCAAGCTTTTTCACATGCTCCATGAACACAGCCAGGGAAAGGAATGCACTGCTCACATGTTGCACCCTGCCAGCCAGGGTTGCACCTTGAAAAAACAAGCATTAGGCTATTTGAGGGGAAATGTCTAGTATCCTATCATTCTGTAATACATAAATCAGGTGCATGAATCCCAGTTATACATTCAACAATTTTCCCAATTTCAGATGGTGCATCTAGATATATGATGCACAGTTTTATTTCAAGTTCATGAAATTAAACATTTACTAAACATAGCAAAATTTTACTTTTATTCTCCAGCCCCTGTTTTTATATAAAATTTTAGGGTGCTAAAGATAGCACATGAGAATGCATACTTAATGCTTCAGCATACCTGCACTCTCCATTGTCACAAACCCCATTGGCAAGATTGCACCCAGATTTGCATTCTGCAGCTATAGAAACATACAGTAAATACATTATGAAAAATTATGAATGATTCAACGTCGTCGAAATGTGTTCTTTTATCATCAGTGCACGTTTCGCTCGCGAATCAACAGCCTTTTCAGGAACATGCACACGACTTTAGGGCTCAGAATGCGCTGGTGTAGGCGTCTACGGAATACACCAAACAAAAGAGCAAACATTAACAGGCATGGAGGAAATTTACCTTTCCCAAGTGCAGAGCCGCCGGGTAGGAAGATATGAAAAACCGCCAGGCTGAGAAATCCACACACATGCATCCTCGGGTTCGCTTAAATCCGTGCACTCCTCAAGCACATCTCAATTACGCAAAGTTCCCTCTCATGCACTCAACACACAACCGCTCACAAGGTGATTTCTTCTGCACTCACGGAGAGCCAGAACGAAAAGTACAAGTGATGAGAAATATTGCACAGCATTAATACGCACCAAAAAAATGATCGATTTAGCTCGATTTCATTTCGGTGCTCCAGCGACTTATGTGGTTGATATAGTTTTATTTCAGAGGAGCAATAAATCCTTCAAGCAGCGTTTTGTAAACACGCACACGCACACGCACACCAGAGTCCTAAACGCGCTCCTCCCAGTTAAGACTCGAACTGAAGTGTCCAGACCACCCACCTTAAAGCTTAGTACCTTAACCAATGCCAGGTTAGTGCCAAGCCCTTGGAAGGCTAGAATATACTTCGAAATACAGGTACAATAGGAGTCCTTTTTTGTACAATCCAAAGTGTGGTGTTAAGATAAGATAAGATAAGATAAGATAAGATAAGATAAGATAAGATAAGATAAGATAAGATAAGATATCTTTGCGATGGCCTGGTGCACTGTCCAGGGTGTACTTCTGAATGAACAGCAGTTTAGCAGTTCTCTGTTTAGCCACAATTATTTTTAAAAAAGTGCACAAAAAACAACTAATGTAGCTACATTGTGCTATATATGTGCATATACCTACATACATACGTATACAAATACCTATATGTACACATATAGACATATATATACACATATATATATATATACATATATATATAAACTCATACATTTATTTATTCATTCATTTTCTGAACCGCTTATTCCTAATTAGGGTCGCGGGGAGGCTGGTGCCCATCTCAGCTCTGGGCGAGGGCGGGGTACACCCTGGACAGCTCGCCAGGCCATCACAGGGCCATCAGTCACACAACCATTCACACTCTCACTCACACCTAGGGGTGATTTGGAACAGCCAGTTAGCCTACTGTGCATGTTTTTGGAATGTCAAAAAAGACCACTAATGTGCTGTTTCATTGGAATGACATGCAACCAAAATAATGTACCCAGAGAGTATAAATATGCATTTGTTAAAAAAAAAACATGGTCCACATGCAATATATTAACATCATCAATCACATATAAGAGTCTATATCATCCCAGTCATACACTGACACTTCGTCTGAGAAAGTGCAGAACTAACTCATCACTTCATGTTTATTACTTACAGATTCATGATTATTCATTCTATTTTATAACTGTATCTTTAAGATCTAACTAAAACAAATCTCCTATGCTATTTATTGTGACTGAACACGTACTGAAAGCCCCATGGTGCAATTAAATATAGCTACAGGCTAAACTTGAAACGAATTTCTATGAGCCCAGGGGAAATTATTTTAAGGCAAGTCACTTGGAGCGCCATGCAGTTTCTTTCAAATTTCCCATTTTCTGTGTAATGGCCTGAAGTACTTGCAAGGTGTTGGTGACTGGTTAGTTTAACCATATGTAAGCCAAGATTAAAGTAAAGATTGGTACAAACACAAAAGTCTCTTTGTGATAAAAATGAAGAGCTAATAAATAAGGCTTAAAACGTTATAAAAGGCACATCAAAAAAAGTTACACAAAGCAAAACACTATGACACATTAAACACACCACAATAAAATACTTCTAAAGGAGAATAGATGGTAAATATCAGGGCACAATAAATATTATGCTCCATTAAAGGAAAATGTAAGGAAAGTCTTCCAAGGTCTACGTATATTTTCACCATCAGGTGGTTTTAAATTTTATCTACAAAGTTGCAATCTGTTAAAATGCATGCGATGGTTTGCATTAACCAGTTTGATAAGGCCACCAGTTGTAGTTTGTTTCACCCTCATAAGAGTGTGAAATCATAAGAATAGAATGTTCCAAGAAGGCAAGATTCCAGCAATAATAACAGTATACAGGTAATAACCTAAGAAATCGGATATAATCTATGAATAAAATAAAATACAATACAATTAGGCAAATCTTTACATAAATCTCTACTACATTTACACACATTACACAGGCATCCCCCTGTGTGAGCATTTAATACTCATTTTTGATTTTCTTTATGTCCAAAAACTTGTATGATGAATGAAAACATTAAGTATGGGTTTGATTGCCCCTTTAAAAGATGTGCAAAAATTTATTATTACTTGTGTGAAAGTAATGAGCCATTATTTATTAACCTGCCAAAAGGAGACAAGCATAGTCTGGCAGAATATGGCAGTTTGCAACATTGATCGAGTTCCAGTAGCTGTTTGAAAATGTCAGCTTTTCATTTGCTATATTAAAGGAGAGGCATCAACCATTGATTTCTCGTCCTTTGATCTCATTTGGGATCTGTCCTTTCATGCAGCTTTACCCCACTCCTAAGGATGCTCCAGACTTGATAGTGAGGTAAGAGGAGCTGCTTTATGTCTTTGATTGATGGCCAAAAGAACAAGGGGGAAATAAACAGGCACATGGGGAACTGTGCTAGATTGTCAGCTGAAGGTTAAACCATCATCATCATCTGTAATTTCAACTTCACTTCTGAGGCACCAATGATATTGTTGAGGACTATTGCAGGATAATCTTGTTTATGAATCAGCTGAGCTTAATTTAAGTAACGTAGAACTGAACTTGTGTCAGAGCTGCTGTCAATAATTAAGACAATTAATACAGTGAAGCAGTAAGTTAAGACAGCTAAATAAAAATGTAATATTTAAATTATGTGGAATGTTAAAAAGATTAAAAAGAGTTTAACAATCATATTTAACTTTGGTTTAAGATGTTGTATTTCTACAACTGAAGAATGGATGTATGTACTGACTCTCTCATTTATCAAGTCTCTTAATCCTTTTAGGGACACTGGGACATTGCAGCATATCTCAGCTGGCGCAGGGTGAAGGCGTACACCCTGAACAGTTTGCCAGACCATCACAGTGCTAACATGCACACAGCTATTTTCACTCACCCCCAGAGGCAAGTTGCAACAGCCAATTAACCAGACATGCATGTGTTTGGACTGTACGTGGAAATCAGAGTACCTGAAGGAAGCCCACGAAAGCACAAACAGAGTACACAAACGTTTTATATACACACCAGAGCCAGAAACACAAAGCCGGGACCTTCTTTTGTTGTAAGGCAGATGTGCTAATCGCTACGCTAATGCGCCGCCCTGATGTATGTTAAAAAAGCATTGTTTTTTAAATAAAACATTATGTTAGTAGGGAATACATTTGTATTTTTTATATATTTGTGTTTTTAAACATTCAACTCTAGATGTCCTTGGGTCCATTAAACTCTTAAATGTAATGAACAGCAACAAAGCTTAGTTGAGACGAAATACATAAATAGCAATGATTTCATGTCACACATTGCTTAACAGTCTAACCTTGAGAACATTACAGGCTTCACTGCATTAAAATATTAAAACTACAGAGCAGATGGTTCAAGCATGCCTAGTGTTTTTTATTTGTTTGTTTTTTTTGTTTTTTCATTTTTTGTCTTTTGTGTTATTCATGGCCTAAAATTTCTTTATTGACACATAATGTTACAGAAGCAATCTGATCAAACTATGTCAAATAAAATCTTTAGTAATTTTAAGAGCACATTAACTATTTTTTTCACATCCAATCTGCTTATCCATCAGGATCAGAGGGGAAGCTAGATCCAATTCCACCTGATTTTGTTCGAGCGGTGGGGTACAGCCTGAACAAGTTGTCAGCCTATCAGGGCAAACAAAGAGACAAACGACCATTCACACACACATTCACACTTATGGGAATTCTAGAGAGCAAGTTGACCTAATGTGCATGACTAATGGAGGAAACCAGAGTGTCTAGAGGAATCCCACTTGCTCACGGGCAGAACATGCAAACTCCACTCAAAAAGGCATCACTGAGCAACCATGGCTCCTACCTTTTACACATATTTATAAAACACTTTTTGTGACTGAATATTATTTAAACTACTTTTTTTGGTAAAATCAATAAGACTGCGTTTAAAATGTGTGGCACAGGGTGTAGCACTGATGCCTCACAGTTCAGGGTCTGTAGGGTTTCCTCTGGGTTCACCCATTTCCAAAAAACATGCAAATATGTTGAGTTGCTACACCAAATCATCCGTAATGTGTATGTGGGCATGGTGACCTGCAATTGACTGAAATGCCACCTAGAGCATATTGCTGCCACGTTGACCCTTCTATGCATTTTGATTGCTATTGTGGACCTTGGTGTGTGTGTGTGTGTCTTTCATGATATTCCCTATTGTAGCTCAGACAAAGAACATGTGCTTTGTCTTCTGGATGCTGTGAAATTAAGTAGTGTGGTACTTGAGACTTAAGATGAGCTCTTCTCTCAATTCATTGTGTGGCTTTTTTTATTTGAATCATGAGATGGACTAAAATGAAGATGCTTTGGATTCACAGCTGAGACTTCACTGATTTTGAACCTATGAACCACTTGAATAGGATCCTCCATGGCTTTGATTCTGAAGAGTGTATAAACAGATGTAGAAGGGATGAAATGATGTAATTACGGAGCTTCACACTGCTGTGCAAATGTTTTCAATTATGCTGGATAAAATGCTGAGTCATCCATGATAATGCATGAGAGATAAATGTAAGGCATTTGTTAAAAAAATAAGCAGTTTTACTTCCAACCAGATGAGTGTGAACAACCAAGTCTCATTTAGCAAATCACAGGTATATTATTATGAATTATACCACATTTTCTCAATCCATCTATTATTAATCTTAGGATATATGCACTTCCTCAAAGTCATCCGAGGGACACTGAGGTTTTCCCAGACCAGCCGAGAGACATAGTCCCTCCCCTATGAGCATAATTATTGCAAGGACACAGTAACTTGTCGGACACGGATTACCAGGGTCGAGGGTCCCTTGAAGCTTGAGGCTTGAAGCACCTGATGTTGGGGCTTCTGCCCATGGAGCCCTGCCAGGCACAGCCCAAAGAGAATCTAAAAAAACATGGTAGGCGGGTAAAGGGGCGGGGGTCCTGACTGGTGTTTGTGCTTATACAGCGAATCACAGTTCAGAGTACCCACACTTTTAAGAGTCTTTGGGAAGTCCCCTCACCCCAGGGGACTCCCTTGTAATCCTGGGAAACTTCAATTCCCATTTGGGCAATGACACTGTGACCTGAAAGGGCGTGACTGGTTGGTACAGCCTCTCCAATCTGAACCCAAATGTTCTTTCATTGTTGTACTTCTATGCTCATCACGGTCTGTCCATCACGAATACCATGTTCGAACATAAGGGTGTCCGTAAAACGTACTTGGCACCAGGACATCCTAGGCCAGTTCGATAATCAGATTTTAGGTCTTTTCATCAGACTTGATAAACGTGTTCTGAACACTTGGGTTGAGAGCTGAGCTATCAATTGATCCCCGGTAGTGTGCTGGCTCCGATGGCCGGGGGTAGGGGGGGGTGCCCTTCAGACCTGGGGGGGGGGGGTGCCCTTCAGACCTGGGAGACCCAAACATGGAGTTGGGGTCTCCTGGGAACTATTGGCGGAGTCTTCTGTCAGAAGGGCCTTCAATTTGAACCTCTGGCAGAACTACTACCACATTCCAAAGAAGGCAGGGGACATAGAGTCTGAATGGGCCATATTCCATGCCTCCATTATTGAGTCGTGGTTGTGGCAGGAAGGTCATCGGTGCCTGTCGTGGTAGCAACCCCAGAACCTGTTGGTGGACACCTGCAGTGAGGGGGGCAATGAAGATGAAGAATGAGGCCTATTAAGTGTTTTTGGACTGTGGTACTCCTGAGACAATAGACAGGTATTGGCAGGTCAAACACGCTGCAGCCGGGCGGTCACTGATGCAAAATCTTTGGTGTGGGGGGTGTTCAGTGAGAGCCTGGAAAACGACAGACAATCAGTTAGCCTCTAAAGGTTCTGGACCACCAACCAATGCCTCAGGAAGGGGAGGCAGTACTCCACATACACTGTTTACAGGTGGTAAGAATAATTCAGGGACTTTCTCAGTCTCACTAACATGCCCGCTGTGTAGGAGGAAGACCCTGGGGGTCTGGAATTGGGTCTGTCCGTTAATGGTGCAGAGGTCACAAAGGTAGCCAAAAAGCTCTTTGGGTGGACAGCCTCTGGGTGTGGCAGAGGTCCGCCCTGAATAACTCAGTACTGTCTTGGTTGTCATATCTCTGCAACATGGCATTGCCATTGGGAGTGTACATCTGGATTGGCAAACTTGGATAGAAGTTCCCATTTTTAAAATAGAGGACTGGAGAATGGATAATCCCTAGAAAAAAAACAGGTTGAATTTGCTTCCAGTGAGGGTTAGACTCAGCCAGGGCTGTCCTTTGTCACCAGTTCTGTTCCTAAAAATTATGAACAGAATTTTTAGGTGCAGAGGGGACATTGAGGGGTTCTGGCTTGGTGGCCGTAGGATCTTATCTTTGCTTTTTGTGGATGACATTGTCCGTTTAGCTTCATCAAACTGGGACCTACAGCTCTCGTTGGAGCAATTTGCAGTATGAAGCGACTGAGATAAGAATCAGCACCTTCAAGTCTGAGGTCATGGTTCTCATGCCATAAAAGGGTGGAATGTACCATCTGGCTCTGGAAAGTGGTCCTGCCCTAAGATCAACAGGCGGATTGTTGCCGCCTCTGCTGTGAAGCGGAGCTTGTATCGGTCCATTGTGATGAAGGGGGAGCCGAGCCAAAAAGCAAAGCTTTCAATTTACTAGTGAATCTAAGTTCCTACCCTCACCCGTGGTCACAAGCTTTGGGTAGTGACCAAAATAACAAGATTGCGGATACAATGAAATGAGCTTCCTACGCAGGGTGGCGGGGCTGTCTCTCAGGGACAGGGTGAGAAGCTAAGAGAAACGGCATAAGAACTGCTGTTCCTCCACATAGAAAGGAGCTAGTTGAATTGGCTCAGGCATCTGGTTAGAATGCCTTGGAGTTCTGGGCATGTCCAACCAGGAGGAGACCCAGAGTAATAATTAGAGAAATGGTACTGCATAAAAATGAGCATCACAATATAAACATATAAATAATAATTATTCTCTGACGCGAGGTGTATGTCACTGAATAGTGGAATGTCAAGCCTGTGCCTGAGGCAGATAATTAATTGTTATCTGTCTTAAAGATTGCATTTGTGTAGACTTACCTGCATCTTTTATACGCACTCAGAGTTTTAGAATACATTACATAAACATAAAGAAAAGTTAAAAAAAAAACACTATTTTTTTAGGTAATTTATACATATCTTAACCATTACAGTGGCAGGTCAGGTGAGTTCTGCACACTCCCAGTGGAACATCATTGTGCAGCTATCTTTTTAAACCTATTCAGAATCCCAAACCCATTTAGTATATATTACATAAAAAGGTAATTAAAAACACTATTAAATTATTACTTGGAGATGGTGTCATCATTATCCTGCTTTAAAATGAAACCAAACAAACAAACAAATAAGAAAATCTCACTTTAGTTTGCTTTTGTTGTGTTTCTGCTTAGAAAATTCAAAAACATTGAATTAAGTTAAAAAGACAACATTACAGTAATCTCAATTAGACGTACAAAAAACTCATGAATAGACATTTCAAGCACCGAGAGTGGCGAGTAGAAACACATTTCTGTGTTCTTCAGTGCCTGCAGTCTGTATGGACCATTCCAACATGTGCTCTGAATGACCAGATACCTTTTTCCCTGAGCCTTCTCCGCACCCAGCCGCTGTCAGTGTTGCTGGACGGAAACGGTTCCTCACCTGGATGTATCACCCGGATACGATGGACTAGTGCAGGTGTAGTGACACGTAACTGGCCGGGTCTTGGTCAGTCTCAGATGGCTCCCGTCTGGCTGTGGCATGTCTGAAGGTGGACAACAGTCGATCGATGCATGCCAAAGTTTGCTGCTACCCTTGCTAGTCTATTGCAAACTCCTCACTTAAAGCATGCACTACTGTAGTTGTAATTTATATATAAGTTCAGTTGGCTCTTTTTTAATTCCCACATATTACGCACAGGGAAGCACAGTAGCATAGTGGAAAACAAAAAGCATGTGTGTGTGTGTGTGTGTTGGCACTTTGATGGTCTGATAAGCTGTTCAGGGTGTACCCTGCCTCTGCTGAGATAGGCTCCAACCTCCCTGCGCCCTTCGTAGATTTAAGCGGTTCGACAAATGACTGAGTAAGAGTATATTATTCTGTCCCTATTATATATCAGCTACCACCCTTCATACATGAGGCAAATACAGTACAATGCTTCCCCCCACACTGACATAAACATTTAAATATGGAGAATATAATTATAACATTTGAAATGTGTTTCAATTGTCCTATTATACTATGCACATGTTCTTATCTGATCACACACTCTGTTTTTATTCATGATCATGTGGATAGATGAATGCATCCACAGTTGTCATAGGAACAGTGCATGAAAGGTAACCCAACTTGTGGAATGAGATGCATCCAGTAGTGACCAAGAATACCAGATATAATAGTACAAGACAAATAGAGGGACTAAAAATCCATGTGGGCTTAATTTATGACTAATAGTTCTTTTCTTTTTTTTTGTAACTGGAAAAGCAAAATTCAGGCTGAAAGCTCACCACCAACTAACACATTTATTGTACTTGACACTACCTGTTATACCTGTGTAATCACACATAAACTGCATATGCAGCTCTACATTCTGGAAATATATACACATCTGTTTCTGGAAGACGTTTTGTCAGGAAAAAAATTACAAATAAAAATAACAATATGACAACATTGATAATGTTAACCTTTTTATTCATGTAGACTAAAGGTCACTCTAACTTTTGAAACGTCAGTGTGTGTGTGTTTTGGGAGACCAGATACAGTGAACAATGTGAACTCAATCTACTGTTGCCATAGCAACCTGCATGTTTAAAGATTAGCATAACAACATTTGTCGGGGGTGTTGGCTCGGTGGCTAGCACTTTTTCCTCACAGCAAAAAATTCATGGATTCAAGCCTTGTGGTCAGCAAGGCGTTTTTGTGTATTTGCATATCCTTCAGTCCAAAAACTTGCACATTAGGCTAATTGTCTTTTCCATATTTCCCCTAGGTGTGAATGGTTATTTGTCTGTGTTATCCCTGCAGTGGACTGACAAGCTGTTCAGGGTGTACCCTGCCTTTGACTGGAGAAAGCTGAGATAGGCTCCAGTTTACCCATGACCCTAAACAGTATAAACAGTTTAGATAGTGAATGAATGGTAACAACATTCCTGGGCATTCTTTTTATGGTGTGCTATGCTAATTCTACAATACAGACATTGTTTTAATAGCAGTTTGCCATTTACTATTATACAACAGTTGTTGTTCCACTGTAAAATAATCCTTCCATGTCATTTCCTGTTTGCAAAGGACTTAAAAAAGGAGAAGGATTTATTTGAAATAACAATAATATTTTACCAAATAATTACAGGGCCCGGCTGCTGTGGGTCACTTTTGTCATGTAAGCTGCCTTTCTGCTACATCTTAAACCCATGAAACTGTCAGATTAACAATGTCAAGCTTATTACGTGTAAAATTATTTCAGAAGACACCCAAGTACATGTACATACTTTATCACTTTTCATTAGAAAATCACAGGGGGCTTAGTGGTTAGCACTGTTGCCGACAACAAGCATGTTCTGGGTTCAAATCTTGGCTAAGGGACTTTCTTTTTCTTTCTTTTTTTTTTAATTTGGGGGGTGGGGGGTATGTTCTGTTTATGCTTGCATGGCTTTCCTTCAGGTACTCCAGTTCCCTCCAGTGACATGCACATTAGGTCAAATAAACTGCCCATAGGTATGAATGTGGGTGTGAATGGTTACTTGTTCCTGTGTGTCCTGCAATTAATAGGTGCCTTGTTCAGGGTATATAAAGACAGCTAAGATTCGCTTCCCTGAGACCCTGACAGAAAAGTAGTATAGATAATGCATGAAGGGTGGATGGAGGCTGGATTAAATAAGGTTGTATGCTCTAATATTCTATTGGAGCACATTTGGCATGGTTATAGCACATAATCATCATGGTATTGTTCCTTCAGTAAATCAGGTCAATGCTCAGCAAAATTATATTTCACTAAGTTACCTGACAACCTGAATGAAGAAAATAACAAAATTTTCCCTTCAGTGGACTTTTTCTTCTCTGTGATGGCATGGATTTAAAATCGGTTTTTAAATAGTGAATGAGTGGTCCAGGGAAAATGTGCTGGGAAAGACTTTATTAAGTGGTTTGATTTTTTGACTGTTGAGTACAAAATTTTGTGAAAAATGAACAGAAATATGGATGCAAATAAAAGTAATGTTGCTTAAGTTAGTCAAAAGAATGCCCTTGCTGTAATCAAGGGTAAAGGCAGTCCAAAAAATTTTTAGAATGTGCCACTTTTCTTTGTACAGGCATGAATGCAGTGACAATTCATTCATTCATTCATTCATTCATTTTCTGAACTGCTTATTCCTAATTAGGGTCGTGGGGAGGCTGGCGCCCATCTCAG
>JBCNYG010000020.1:21500150-21511432 GCA_039654305.1 Porochilus rendahli
GATAATCTTTCAGCAATGGTCTCCCAAAAGGACCCTGGTCCTCCATGATGGCTCGATAGTACTCATTCAAATTCAGGGGGCCCTTCTGATTACTGTAAATCTCCTTGAAATCTTCTTTGTGTTGCTCACCTTTTTCTGGATACTTCCTCGTTTTGTCCACCATGGTCAAGAGAGCCCGGTACTGGGTTTCTATGTTCTTTTCCAAGTCACCATAATTTTTATCGATCTCAGCAGTGAGGATCTGGTCCAGCAGCTGCTTGTTCTGCTCAGAGATGCTCGTCAGCTTGTCATTAATCTTCTGGAAGTGCTTGTCCTGCTCATGGAATTCATCTTCCACCAGGCCTTTCTTCACTGCACCAACCAAAGTGGTGATGATGCCAAACAGAGGGCTGATGGTGGAAGCGAAGGAGGACACTTTCTCCATGCACCTTACTATCTCGTCAGCCATGGATACAGATGGGTCACAGATTTCTGTGGGGAAAATTATTAATTAAAAAAAAAAACAAGAACTGCACAACCATTATTTCTGACCTATCACCACAGTGACAACCTCCAGTCATATCCACCTTGTTCTAACTCCAAACTATTGGAAGTAGCATATAGCCAACATTGAACATAGAGTGATCATAATGCTTTGTCATTTCCTGTCCCTTTTATGCATCTTATATGTACCATCAACATTTAATTTCACTACCAAATTATTAATTTTTTTTTACAATTACAGAGTAATGTACAATTAAAGATCAGATATCACATCCATTTTCAAACCCTATTATACCTTATTTCAGTACCAAAGTATGATTCTTTATCCAAAAAACTCCACAGTTCTTCAGGGAGCTGCTTCCCCACCTCCCCTGAAACACTGATTTTAAGTGTGTGGTGGAAGGTCTGCGTTGCTTTCACCAATTATGGTCTTTCCACTGTCTGTGCCTTCTCTACTTTGACTGGTTACTTTATTAAAGTGGGTCATTTTTCTTTTTATCTCAGGAACAAAGTTATTCTAATCAGATGCCTGAGCCACCTAAACTGGCTCCTATCTACGCGGAGGAGCATCGGTTCTACTTCAAACTCCTCCTAGAAAGCTGAGGTTCTCACCCTATCTCTGAGGGAGAGCCCCACCACCCTGAGAAGGAAGCTCATTTCAGCTGCTTGTATCTTGTTCTTTTGCTCACTACCCAAAGCTTGTGATCACAGGTGAGGGTAGGAACGTAGTTCAACTGGCAAATTGAGAGCTTTGAGTTTCGGCTCAGCTCCCTCTTCACCATGATGGATCAGTACAAGCTCCACTTTACACGCTGGAGGGACTACGTCTCTCGGCTAGTTTAAGAAAGCCCCAATGTCTCCCCGAAACAGCTTAAGGAAGTTGCTGGGGAGATGGACGTCTGGATCGTAGTACTTAGGCTACTGCCCCTGTGTCCCAATCCCGGACCAAATGCAAGAAGAAGATGAGGAGGATGACAGTTATACTGTAGTTCGTAATGACTGTAGAGTCAGTGGTTTCAGTTGAATATTCTTACTTAACTTTTAGAAAAAACAATATATATATTTTTTATTTAGCAGCAAGTTGTTGGTTTCTTGAAGAATATATTAAGTATAGTTAAATTATTTATTCAGACTAGATAAGTTTTTACTCAGCTGTGAATCTCAAGCAGTAATACCAAACCATAACCATTAGATGAGCTTTTTATTGTATCTACTGTTTTATTATGAGTCAGACATTAAAAAACCAAGATTGTCCATCACCACAGTAAACCCCTCTAATACATTTACGTAAATTTAAGGAAGTATATAAATAGAGACTATAGAATTAGTAATATTGCTATTAAAGCACTACCCATAGGTAAGTTAAATTGGTTCCATTTCAGTCTGACAGCAAGTCAAAAAATAACTCACACAACCATAACAAACATCACTCAGAAATGACATGACATGAGGAAAAACAAAGAGAAAGGAACAAATCTTACCTGCTCTTACCTGCTGTAAAGTTTGTTGTTGCTGTTCCCTTCCTAGTGGTACTGGGGGTTTTTATCCACCTCAGACTGGTGATCACATCCTATCACTGTACTATGTGGGCAGGCTAAGGGAGTGACTTTTTTTTTTTGAGCGCTTGGGTGGCTTCCATCCCTGATTTCTAAAAGTAATGCCTTGATGCACTTTGACTCAAATATAGTGATAACCTTCATGCACTTCTCAGCGGGTTTATCAACCCAGCACACTACAGTAGACATAGTGAAATGATTCATGCTGTAACAAATAAAGAATATGTAACAGTATGTACTTATGATTAAACTTCAACACCATCAAACTTTTTCTAACAATGTACAATCCAAATTTCAGAAAAGCTGGAGCTTTGCTTTAAATTTTAATAAAATGAAGAGTTTCAAATCACATGAACCAATATTTTATACACAGCAGAACATAACTAACATAAATGTTTAAACTGAGAAATGTTTCAATTTTGTGCACAAAATGAGTTCATTTCAAATTGGATGCTTGCTACAGGTCTCAAAATAGTTGGGACAGGGGCATGTTTACCATGATCTCTCTTTTCAAAACAGTTTGAAGATGTCTGGGCATCAAAGTTATGAACTTCTGGAGGTTTGGTGTTGGAATCTGGTCCCATTCTTTCCTGGTATAGGCTTCCAGCTGTTGAACAGTTTTTGGTCATCTTTGATGTTTTTTTCTTTTTTGTTTAATGATGCACCAGATGTTCTCCATGAGTGAAAAAATGGTTTTGCGTTGTCCTGCTGAAATACACAAGGCCTTCCCTGAAATAGACATCTTCTGGAGGGGAGCATATGTTGCTCTAAAGCCTTTATAAACCTTTCATATTCATATTTAGAAAGTATTATTTAGAAAATATTCACATTCATAGTTCATTCCAAAACATGCAAGCTGTCCATAGGATAGGTACTTATGAACCCACAAATTATCAGAGATGCTGGCTTTTGAACTGAACGCTGATACCGGCGTCCGTGATTGCCAACAAGAATGTAACATTTTGACTCGTCTGGCCAGAGAACACTTTCTCAATTTGAAACATTCCATTTCAAATGAATCTTAATCCATGGGACACGAAGGGGCTTCTGGACAATATTCAAATATGGCTTCCTTTTTGCATGAGAGAGCCTTAATTGGCATCTGCAGATGGCATGGGGGATTGTGTTTAGTGAAGTGGTTTCTGGAAGTATTCATTGGCCTATTTAGATAGGATAAGAGATAAGACATCTTTATTGTCAACTGCTGTATGAACAATAAAACTCAGTTTAGCAGCTCTATGTTTATGAGCAATTATAAAACGTATACAAAGGACAACCAAGGATAAGATACCTATACTACACTATATATGTGAATATACCTACATACACATATGGACATATTTACATGCATATATCCTGTATATGGACACATATACACATACACATATTTACACACATACAGACTTATACATTTATCCACATAGTCACACATTTATAGACATACACAGAAGGGTGCATGATATGTCAAAGATGCATAGTCTACACACGGTGAGAGGTAGAGCTTTTTAATCATATGGTGCATGGTGGTAACATGTTATAAGATATTTGAGAACTACTTTAAACAGAATATAAAAGTTATATCATAGTATTGCACTTAAACATAAATATTGCACTTAAACATGAGTATTTCACTTAAAGAGAACATGCAAACTACACACAGAAATGCCCGAGCTGGGAATCGAACCCAGGACCTTCTTGCGGTGAGGCAGACATGCTAACCACTATGCCACTGTGCTGCCTCTGTTCACTATCAACTAAAAAATAGTGCACAAAAGACAATTAAGGAACTACACTAAGTTATACATGTGCATATACGCACATACACATATATTCACATACCTATATGTAATCATATAGACACATACAGTATACATACATATATCCAGTATATGCAAACACATATACATCTATCCACATATTCACACAATTGCAACTATACACAAATACACAGATGGGTGCATGATATGTCAAAGATGCATGGTATACGCAGGGTGAGAGGTAGAGCTTTTCAATCATAAGGTGCTTGTTGCTAAAATGTTACATGATGTTCGAGACCTGTTCTAAACACGAGTATTGCACTTAAACACGAGTATCGCACTTAAAGAGTCATATTGTACTGTCGGGAAGATGGTCTGAATGATGGTTATTGTGTATGTGACGATGGAGGTGGTGGGGTTGCACATTTAGCAGCTTGTGGGTAAAAGCTGTTCTTGAGTCTGTTAGTTTTTGTTTTTAGTGTCTTGTACCTTTTTACAGAGGGGATAGGGAAGAAAAGGGGGTGTCCAGGGTGTGTGGGGACCCTGATAACTCCACTAGCTCTCCTCTGAAGTCTGCCAGAGTAAATGTCACTGTGGTGGGAGGGTAGTTTCATTTACCGTCCTGCCATCCTCACCACCTGTTGCAGGGCCTTCCTGTCCTCTGCAGTACAGCTGCTGAACCACACTGTACAGCAGTAGGTCAGGAGGCTCTCGAATGTGCAGTGGTAAATGTTTGTCAGTAGCGGTCAGGGTTGGTGGGCTTGTCAGAGCTTTCTGAGTAAGTAAATCCTTTGTTGTGCCTTCCCCACCTGGTGAGAGAAGTTTGTGGTCCAGGGGAAGTCAGCAGAGATGTGAACTTC
This sequence comes from Porochilus rendahli, assembly GCA_039654305.1. Lineage (NCBI taxonomy): Eukaryota > Metazoa > Chordata > Actinopteri > Siluriformes > Plotosidae > Porochilus > Porochilus rendahli. The sequence continues at coordinate 21,504,807 of JBCNYG010000020.1, forward strand.
AAGAAACTTGAAGCACTCCACCCTCTCTACCTCCTCTCCGTTATAGAGGGCAGAGTGTTCAGTTTGTTTTGATCTCCTGAAGTCCATTATCATTGCCTTTGTCTTGGATGTGTTAAGGTCCAGGTTATTGTAGTCGCACCATCACCGCAGATGCCGGACCTCCTTCCTGTAGGCTGACTCGTCATTATCTGTTATCAGACATATTAAGGCGGTGTTGTCGGCGAATTTGATGATGGTGGTGCTGGTGTAAATGGGGGAACATTCGTGTGAAGAGGGAGAAGAGGAGGGGGCTGAGGACACACCCCTGTGGTGTTCCAGTGTTCAAGATGACAGTGGAGGAGATGTGCTCTCCTATCCTGATTTTTTGTTGATTCTGTTGCTAAGAAAGTCCAGTATGTGTTCACTGAGCTCCCTAGGCCCACTTCTGAACCAGTTTATGTGGTACAACTGAATTGAAAGCGGAGCTGAAGTCTATGAACACCATCCAAGTGTGAGGGCTGTGTGGAGGGCTGTATTGATAGCATCCTCTGTTGACCTGTTTGCTCTGTATGCAAACTGATGTGGATCAAGATCAGCAGGGATGGCAGCCTTAAGCTATGTGAGACAAGACGAGTCTCTGATGTGATGTGAGGTGATGATGGGGGTTAGGGCAACTGGGTGATAATCAGTCAGGCAGCTCACTGTGCTCTTCTTAGGCACTGGAATGATGGTGGCTGTCTTGAGGCAGGTGGGAACCATACATTCCACATCAAAATCACATATTCGAAAAATTCCAATCTGGTTTCAAGGCATGCCACAGCACTGATTCTGCAGTACTAAACATACAGAATGACATCCTGCTGTCCTTGGATGCTAATAAACCTGCACTGCTGGTAAGGCTGGACCTTACTGCAGCATTTTACATAGTGGACCATTCCATCCTCCTGACCTGCTTGGCCCAGCAGGTGAGCCTTCAGGGACCAGTTCTGTAGTGGTTCAGATAATACCTAATGGAAAGTACTTTATCAATGATTTTATCTTTTTTTCAGGTCCACTATCCTCTGGTGTGCCACAGGGTTCCATTCTGGGCCCTGTTTTATTTTCCTTGTACCTGCTGCCTTTGGGTTCTGTGATATCCCATCATGTCTAATTCCACCTGTATGCAGATGATCTACAAATCTATCTACTGGTTGCCCAGAACTACCCAGACATACAGTCCATCCAAACGTGTCTGGATGACATTAAACAGTGGCTGTCACAGTACTTCCTCTGCCTGAAACAGTCAAATACTGAATTTATCCTCTCTGGTGCCTCCAGCTCAGCAAATGCAGCTTCAGCTCTCTCACCTCTGACCACCCACCTCAGTCATGCAGTTAGGAATCTTGGAGTGACTTTGCTCTAAGCAGGCTGCGCACATCACTGTTAAATCTCAGTTTCTGGTTCGGAAAGGAACAGTACTTGTTGCGGTCACATTCTCAGAACACAGCAGATGTGTGACCCTCCAAGTCTGTCTCCTCTACAAATATTCCCCAGTCTGTAAAGTCAAAACAATCCTGTGGAGCTGCGGTGGCTTCCTCAGTCCACACCTCAAGTGTTTTAACTGCTGGTTTTGGCTACAGATTTAAGGGTTTATAAGCAGGAATCAGGAACAAAGGGATCTGAGAGTCCAAGATGTGTCAGGGGGGTGGCTTTATAAGTATGAAATGTTGGTGTAGACCTGGTCGCGTTTGTTTTTTCCCTTGTTGGAAAACTCACATTTATATAGAATCTATGCAGGACAGACTTCAGGTTTGCATGATTAAAGTCTTCTGCCGTGATTATAACACAGTCCAGCTGTGCCACTAGCTGTTTGTTAATGGGATGTTGTAGCAGCTCCATGGATGGCTAAGCATTAGCTTGGGGCGGCATATAAACTGTGGTTATAACTACAGACGTAAGATCTCTCGGAAGGTAAAATGGTCTACATTGTACCATCAGACACTCTATGTCCAGGCAGCAGTGAATATCTTTGATTATGGCATTGGAGCACCAGCTGTTGTTAATGTAAACGGACAGGCCTCCTCCGTGTGAAGGTAGCATGGCCCGCTAGCTCATTTGCGGCATCTGGGGTGAAAGTGTCACAGAAATTACCATTACACAATATTCTATGTGGTGTGAATTAAAGTGCAGTCGTAAGTCATCCATCTTATTGTTGAGTGACTGGGAGTGAGAAATAGGCTCAGAATGGCTGGTTTGTAGGGGTTAGCATTTAGCTTAGCCCTAGCCCCCCTCTTTTCCAGCTTTGTTTTCTGTGTTGCCACTGCCTGCGCCACTTTAGCACAGGGATGGAGAGAGAGATCTGCAGGCTTACGGATCTTTGGTGGAATGAAGACCCAGCTGCTACTATCGTCATATGTGGAGCAGTAATTATATAAACCATGCGCAGCTGCCAGGTACTGAGCACGGGGAAAAAAATAAGAGTATACATTATAAACAAAATAAAAGACATATCTACTAAAATACGAAGATCACCAGGCTGCATGAACCTGCGCTGCCATCTTGTCGTTATCTTGTCGCCATTTAGTAATGTCACTGACACAATCATGCCAATGAGTGATGCAGTGTTGTCTTAGGGCCCGAAGACCACGGGCATCCAGTAGAGGTCTTTGGCCTTGTCCCCCATGCGCAGAGATATCTCCAGTTTCTATGAATCTTTTAATGATTTTGATGTTGATTTAAACTTTTACATCTGTTTAGCCAACAAGATTTCACTTAGTCCTTTCAGTAAATTTACATCTGACACTAGGCAAAGGTGGGTACACCCTGAGCTGCATTCAAGACCATCGCAGGGCCAACAAGTATTTAAGTAAATGGCTTATTCAGCTATTGGGTTAAATGGCTCACTCATGGCAAACAATCAAAACAGTTTTCATGTGAATCTTTTCGTATTCATCATTATAAAATAGTATGATATCAAGGATTGGATACCTTATAAATCAAATTTCAAATATACCCACGCTGCTTTTGTAATTGCCGCCATCTTGGATTATGAAAAAACTCAAAATTTACCAAACCTTTGTAAACATAATCTAATATTAACTTAATGCTTGTGTAGGATTATGTCTGAGGAAAACAACAATGTATGTGTGATGGCAAGTCACAATTGACGGCCACCATCTTGCTCAGTTTTAAGATGTCACTTGCATGACATAACAATAGTAATTATGTGCCTATTTTATATAATATTACTATTCACCTTGAATTGGTTTTCTTTATTTTTCTTTTTTTTTTAATTCCATCGCACTTATTGCGGCATGAACAGCAAAGTCGTTTCGCATTGCCATGGCGACACAAAAAATCCCATTAAAATGAATGGAGAGAGGTCAACCAACAATTGTGAACCTAGCCTGATTTTGAAGCCTTGCCAAGAAGCCATGCTTTCAAATAGAAACTTGGCTAAACTTAAAACTTAAACTCAGAAAAGTAGACATTGAAGTCATCATTTCAATAGTCGAAACAGCTTTTTATGTTTGTATGTTATGTTTTATGGTTTTCTCTCAAACGTTGTTTAAGATTGACAAGGTTTACAATCGATTTGTGTGTTTAATTGGGTGTATATTGCATGGAATGTTCTACACTAGAGTGGGATGTCATCAGCAGAGACTGAGAAAAGAAAAGATTATCTTGGAAAAAGTTCTTTGTTACCCGCTCCTACTCCCAGAAGTTTCAATCTCCATGAATAAATTTTACATCAAAATGGAGGACAATGTGTGCTGGTTCTGACCATGTAACTTTCGAGTCAACACCACTTGTAGAACTTAACTGGTGAGCCTCTGACTGACAGCTGCAACCTGAATGTCTCCATAAGAGTCAATGCAAAAAAAATAAATCTTTTTAAAATCTTTTAAAATAATTACGAGGGTCATTTTTACATCATGACTATTTGAATATTTTTTTTACAGTACAGCAAAATAATTTATATCACGGCATTCATCAAATCCTTGGTTCTCAAACGCTGTCAACCTCATTGTAATGGGAAATATGGTTGCCAAATCAGAAGTCCTAAAGCAAGAAAGCTTTATGATCAAACAGACCAGTACCTCCATATCTTCAAAGGTTTCATCGAAAAACAGTCAACGCCTTGCTGAGTTCCACCATGGCCTTTACATATCTGTCATTTCGTTGCTGTTACTCAGCTGCTTACCATTTGCATACATCGTAGAGTGATGACACTGTCATAAGCTAGTCTATTAATGTAGGCCAGTAACAGCATGAAATGATAATACATGTTACAAAGAACATAATATATAACAGGTTAAGCTAGGAAAGGCCTTATTTTTCGAAGTTTGGTTTTCTCATGGGGCAACCCCTAATTTTGTTTTTTTTGGTTAAATTAGGATCCTGGTAAAAAGAAATTTGAAAAATACTCAAAAATGTATAGGTCCCTACCTAAAGTTATTTTAATTTTTTTTACGGCTGAAGATTTGCTTTGGAATGTGGGTTTCATATACATTCATTCATTTTCATGCAATAATACTGTGCAAAAGTTTAAGCCACCTCTTTTTTTTAGTATAAACTTTGCTGTAAATTTTGATATTACTACTTGTATATTAGCAAAATAGTACAAAAACTTGTATAAGACACCACTTTTCAGACAAAGATATAATGAAGGCTGCTGCAATTTACAAGCAAATAAAGAATCAAGTGTGACAGTCAACATTTACAGGAGAACTGGAGCTGGTTCTGTAAGATACTCAGATGATAGTGTACTTACAGTAAAACTGTACAGTAAAAACTGCACAAACTCCACCTGATGCAATACATTTTCAAAGCAAAAAAGACATTACTACTAAAATTTAATTAGTTTCATTTATAATTGTTTACTCTGCTTTTATGTAGAGATATTTAAGAAACATGCTGATGGCTATATGTAGCCTCTTCTTGACGAAAATCAGCGATGGTTCATTTACGTGCCTCTCACCATGGACAGTCAGAGACACGGCTGGCCTTTGATAACCCAGTTAGCTGCACTGGGGGGACAGCAGTGACAACCCGCCAATAGTGGCGCTTGAACCTCTGACCTTGGGATCAATAATCCAGCACCTGAAATCTGTATATTTTCCACTAAATTCTTTATGTAATTTTAAACAGTGAAACATACAGTTTACATTTTTCGCACAAAAAAGACTATTTATATTTCTATGTAAAGTTGAAGCTTTGATGTATTGATAGCATTTAGTAGTCATTCAGCTCATTCTGACTCTCACAGTATTTACAAAAAAAGTATTATGCAAATTAGTATGTATTGCATCTTTAGTTTACTGACATCTGCAGGCTTTATGAAGAACTACATTAGCATGTTAACCATTCATTCATTCATTTTCTGAACCGCTTATTCCTAATTAGGGTCGCGGGAAGGCTGGCGCCCATCTCAGCCAACTCTGGGCGAGGGCAGAGTACACCCTGGACAGCTTGCCAGGCCATCGCAGGGCGCATGTTAACCATGAAACACTTGTTCACATTTTAATGGAAACTATCCATAGAATGTGCCTGTAGGCTATCAGCATGTAAGATTTAGACTAAGTCTTCACCAAACTGGGTAATTCTGAAAACATGCTATATGTTTTTGTGTAATTTCCCCAAAGTTTCAAAGTTCGCACCAAAAAAAAGCTAAACAAAGAGATATTGTGTTATTTTCAAATGTACCTGTGTTAAGGTGAGTATAGCCTTTAGCTACAGACTCACATAGCTGGTTTATATGTTTGAGCCACATATGGGACTACCGTGGCCATTCCATGACCATTTCAGTGGATTTCTTTGGCGGAGATAATATGCACTTGTCTGAGACACATGAGCATCTACGATGTGTACGCCACAGCCATCATGTCTACCAGCATTAACTATGATCCATATGTGGAAGTCACTGTTCCATATATATTTTTACCTCCATTAAATTTTTCAATAACATCCAGTAAACCATGTGCACCTGATGGATGCGTTCATTTTTGCAAAGCTCGAACTGATCCGCTGCTTGACCTATGGTAAGTTTTAATCAGAACAAAACTTTCCATGAATAGAAGCCACACCCTCCTGGCTCTCAAGGTAGCTCCATGGCTCTTACATATTAGTATAAGTCTGAGCCAGTTGACCCATGGAAGGTGAAAAATCATCTTCCTCCACCTACCTTGAAATGACAATGGCTAGGTTAGCCCTCAATCGTGTGTTACTCAATCACATACAGGTGCACAGCCTTCTCATAACTGTATCATATTACTGTACATGTGCACTCAAACATCACCCATCAGCCCCTTTTCCCCCAGTGAAGTGTGGTGCTCTGACAAGATACAGAATGTTATAGATTGATATTTATTTCATAAATCCACACACACACCACTGTGAGAGACATGCTCATCAATATCCATAATATGTCAAAGCATCCAAAAGTCAGTTCTATATCTGTGAAATCTCACCTGTATCAGTTGTGAACATCCTGAATTTGTTTTATCTGCATCTACTGATACTCCCACTGCTCGTCTCCTCTACAACAGCAGAGTAGAATGATGCAAGAAATTCACAATATAAGAAAATACTTTCATGCATTTAGCTCATAGAACTAGCTTAGCACTGAAAAATGCACATAAAAATCAAACAAAGCCATGTTGGTGTGA
>JBCNYG010000020.1:21511532-21529917 GCA_039654305.1 Porochilus rendahli
ATATATATATATATATATATATATATACACACACACACAAACAAAAAATTTATTAATGAATAAATACATTAATAAAATAAAATATAATAATAATAATAATAATAATAAGACAACGTAGTGACTGTGCCAGCATGCAAAACATGTGGAACAAGTGAGTGATCGGCAACAAGTGGCAAGAAGACCGTGTAAATGCGACCACACCTCCACTCTTTCGGAGTGTCCCTAATGTGAAGCTGTACATGGCCCTGGGACTGCCTCCCTAGCTAATCTTGTGCTTGAAGATCCCAGTGCTTTATATGTGCAGGCCCACTGACCAAACTATGCTTTAATAAGTATACGACCATGTCCAATTCGTTACATAAATCAGTGGATGGGAGAGAAGGGGATTAACTGCCACCTTCACACTACACTTTTAGGCCCTGAATTTCATTTATTCATGAACATGCACATGAACACACTTCACATTCACAACCTCGCACTGAAACAGGTTTTGATGGTTAAGGTTTAATTACAACCTGTATGACCAATGTGTACTCCCTTGACTATCTGTATCTGTGTGTCTGGAATCCTGATCAAAGTGGCCACGGATCCTGAAACAGCTCAGTTTTTGATCATGTGTATGACTCTGCTCAGGCTTTGCTGCAGTCATGCTGCGCATGAATGGTTGTGCCTGAGAAGAAAGACAGTGAATTAGACACCAGGAACAATGAGCTGGGGAAGACACATTGAAAGAAGGAACATTGGGGCAGGGAGTGGGAATTGTGGGAGTTGTCCCTTTTCCTTGGTGCAAAGATCATGGAAGGGGAAAGAAACACAAGGAAGGATGGAGATGAGAGAAAAAAGCGGAATGTCTACTGGTCACCAGAAGAGCCGCCAGGTATACCACTGCATGCTCAATTGTCGCCTTCAACGTCAATGGCCAATGTCACTGTACCCATTCTGCTTTTTCCGAGTCAAAGTAAGAACCATGTAGTTCATAAATCTCTGGGGGTTTTTTTTTTATTTATTTTCTTTTCAGACTCTATTTTACATGCAGACATTCTCTATCCTGAGCTGATGGCAGCAGCATCAAAAGCTACCTGGGGGTCCAGATACTTTTTATACCACCCTCAGAGGCATGGAAAACATTGTTACAGTATGTGTCACTGGTCTGTTAAAAGCAGTAGTTTCAACAGAAAAGTGCAGTACTGTACTAAAACTTAGATTTTTCAATTAAAGCACTAGTTTGGACTTCAAAGATTGAGGCAAGAGTTTAAGATATTAACATCAAACTCTCCACTAAACTACACTACCATTCAAAATTTTTTACTTTTGTTTTTGAAACTTACATCTAAAATCCTCCTATTTCAGTTATTACAGTCTTGCAGACCTTTTACATTCTAGTTTTCAGTTTGTAGAGGTAAAATGAAAAAAAAATTCGCCCCATGCCTCCTGAAGTACCTTAGCCAATCCAATATTAACAGATTTCCAGCTGACTACGTCTTCTTTAAATAGTTCATGCATACTTTGGAACTGTGTTTTGGGTCACTGCCCTGTTGTAAGAGGAAACCAATCCATTTAAGCCCCACACTGTGTATGGCGTGGTGTTGCAAAATGGAATTTGAATGGAGAACACCTTCCTTGTTCAAGATTTAGTTTACCCTGTACAAATCTCCTACTTTACCAACACCAAATCACCCAGAAGATGGCATCAAGCACTCGTCCAGCATCATTTTATTTGTGATGCATCTTATAAATGTTGCACTTTTTGATCCACACACCTTAAAATTATGTTTCTGTCCATATTACTTTTTCCAGTCTGCCTCTGTCCAATTGTCATCATATTAATTATTCTTTGTATCGTAATTTTTCCTTATATTGACCAGTCACCAGTAGAAGGCCAGTATCCAGGATTTACTGTTGAAGTTGAGACTGGTGTTTTCTGTGTCTACCAGTTAACAAAGCTGCCAACTGATGACTTGTTAGGCATTTGCTTCTCAATTTAGGGACTCTGATATATTTGTTACCTTGCTCAGTTGTGCACTTCTATTTCTATCCTGGTTAGAGCCAGTTGTGCACACCGTTGTAGGACATCTTCAGTTGTTTGCAATTTTTCTTATGGAATAGCCTTTAATTCATTGAACAAATACAGACTGATGAATTGCAGAAGATAGTTATTTTTTTTCTGGATAAGTTATAACAGACTGAATTTGTTGGCTTGGTGTGTTCGTATAACATAACTTTCAGCATGAAAATGACAAAGCGGTCAATATCTTCAAATAACCCAAAGCTGAATATTTCACTACTAAACAGCAACTAACTGGTCAAGAAAATCTCAATAATTATGCATGATGCATAATGTACACTTAATCGTACCTGACAAGGGAGACATAGATCATGTTTACAGATTATTAGTGTTATTATAATGTTTGTATGGTTTCTTATATATAAACTTTACACAAGGTGTTTTCAGACTAAAGTTATGTTTTTAGTTTAAATAAAATAGACATATGTGCTGCAGTAAGAGAAGTACAATGCATAATTTTATGGAATGATAAAGACTTAAGGTTTAGATATGCCACATACACCAGGAGCAAAAGAGTTGTCTGATTTTCAAAGAAGGCATATTGTACCTCAATCTGATGGTGGACTTATTCATTAACAGTTTATACATTATCTTGGGATACCTCAACACAGTCAACAGAGTTAATGTACAATTAATAAATTTAAAAAGTGAATTACCAGGAGGGGTGAGAAATCCCTGGATACTCCTTGTATGTGACACACAAAGTGACACTATGACAGTATACCACATAAAATAACAATTGTCATGCTAAAATAATTCCCTTTTTTCTTTATGCTTCATACATGCTAATTCTTATGCGAATTTCAGAGATGCCACTCACTGCAGTGCTCAACCTTTTGTTAGAGGCTGGGTTTGATTTCCTTTTGGGGTTTTCCACACAATCTTTCCTTTGACTCTCTTTCAAGCACTATAGGATTTATTGAGATTTTATTAGGAATGTCAGCCTGTCCTGGCCTGCCAGTGTGTAGCTGGTATTATCCTACTTGCCAGTCAAATTCTGACATATGGAATAAATTTAAGCGTGTTCAGATGCTAAGCCTCCCTCACCTGTTTAGTGTGGTGCCACAAAGGCACAGTAGGTGCGTCAAGACCAAAGTGTGGAAAATAGACATCACATAAATCAGCTGGACCTGAGGACATTCCAAGTAGTCTTATTGATTCTGAGACACGATCATATGATGGATTTGGTCAAACAACTTTGTGAGTATATCAATCACAATTATACATGCTGTCATGACAGTGTTCAATCACAACAGAGTTCCATCTGAACCTAGAACACTAGATTTTCACACAAATCTTAAAGTTGATAAAGAAAACCCAATTTAAACAAATAAGATAAAAATATTATGCTCGATCATTTACATACTGAAAAAAAAATCTTAAAATACAAATGATAGCAATTGGAGCAGCCAGTCAATTAGGACTAAAGCTGCTTCCAACCTTGCACAGTCTCTGGAAAGCTACGGCAGCATAAGGCTCAGAAAACTACTGCCATTGCTTAGTTGAGATTGCTTTATTTTACTTTATTACTGAGACTATCAAACAATGTCATGGTATGTTGGTGGTACCTGCAAAAGATGAAATTTTCTTTAACATAATAGCAACATCGTCCATGAGGAAGGCCCTTAACCCTTAATTGCTCAGTTGAATTAGAAAAGTAATGATAAATGTAAGTCACTCTGGATAGGAGTGCCTGCCAAATGCTGTAAACCCAAACGTAAATAGATGTTGAACATCACACTGCTCAGTGACCAGTCAGAACTGCATATTTCATAAACCCAGAATTACGTTTGTATTGAATATTCCAAGAAAGTGCTGTTGCTAGGACACCATACTGACTTGAGGCTTTCTCACAGGACCTGTACAGGAAGGACTACAACAGAGCAGCTCAACTCCTGCAGTGTGGAAAATCCCATTACAGAGAACATAAGCATTCCAAGGTAATTTTACTTTTGCTGTATTCTTCAACACACCTGCCTAACAAGACACAATATAGGCTTTCACAATAAGGGTACTTGACATAGGTATTATGCCAAGAAGGTTTTTTTTAGGTCACTTCAATGCAGCAATTATAAGAGAGCAGTTATAATAATAAATTAGATCAATGAGCATGAGTTGTTTCAGGCTTACTTATATTTCCTTAATAGAGAGAAAAACTGTTTTAATAGTTGCCCTCACTACCAGAAAATTATGTATGTAATTTGTACCTATTAAGTATATTTTTTACATAATGACATTTTATCCTTTAATAATAACAGTTGGGTCCATAAGTATTTTCACAATCTTTGTAATTACACCACCACACTTTACATAGATTTGGAGCTGGAATTAAAGTGGTTTAACAAAATTGTTGCATAAATCAAATGGGAGATAAATGTCTCAAATTGATCCCAACTGTTGAATGTTCCTTTAGCAGCTGTTTAAAGGAACTATTAATGTGTTTTAAAGGCATGTCAACAGAAGTAAAGGCAAAACACAGAGAGAGAGAGACACATACACACCTATCAGGGAGGGAGATGCCAAATCAAGAATATGGTACATTCCTAAAAAGAAGTAATAAACTGGTGAGCTTAATAACACCAAAATACCTGGAAAACCAATTAAAACAATTTAACTGGATGATAGCAGAACTATTTTTGGTAAAGAAAACCCCATTCATAGCATCTTGTCAAGTCAAGAATACTCATTGTATGCCTATGAATTTCAAAGTCTACAGTCAAGAGATACCTTCCTAACTCTTAACACAGAGGGTTTAATTCAAAATGCAAATCACCGGTAGCATTCAAGAAAAGAAAGGACAGATCACTCTTTGTAAGAACGCCTGCTCATTTCTGGAAGAAATGTTTGGGGGTTTTTTTCCTTTGACCAGATGAAACAGACATACTTGTATAAGGATAATAGGAAGAATATAGAGGAGGAAAGGAAGGGCTCATCATCTGTCCCAGCATGGTGAACTTGGGCATGTATGGGCCGCCAGTCAAAATGGGTCACTGGTGTTTATTGATGTGACTGCTGAAGTAGGGTGAATTCTGTGGTGTACAGAGATATACTTTCTCTGTGGAAAAAATGAATGTTCAGTAAGGTGAAATGTTCAGAGTCAGTAATTCGACTGAGCATGCTTTTCACTGAAGACAAAACTGAAGGAAGAAAGACCCACAAACAAGCAGCAACTGAAGGCAGTTGCAGTAATGGCCTGGCAAAGCATCTGAAGGGAAAAAACAGAATTTGATGTTCATGGATTCAGACATCAGGCAGTTATTGCCTGCAAAGGATTTTCATCAAAGTATTAAAAATATCCTGTTATTTATAGTTGTTAGTATTTTTACTATTTAGTAATTAGATTTGAGCATGTGAGAATGGACGGACTCTATATAAAAATGTCAAAATTCCTAAAAGGTTAACACAATATTTTTGTTAATTCCTTTGAATTAAAGATGATTAAATTACAGCTTGACCTTGACTGCTCCAATCCATTATACAGTGGTGTACAGAGACAAAATTACAACAACAAAGAAAAGTGACACTGTCTGAATACTAATGGATCTAAATGTATATTACACCAGGGAGTAAGCATGATGATGTAATTTAAATATAAGAAACTGCCTTTGATATAGATTTAGTACTAGGTTTGATGAAAATAAAACATAGATGCACAAATCTACCCGAGAAAGAAAAACAGAATGAATTTCTGAAAGACAAACTTATAGTAGTAAAACGTATAGTTGTGTAAGCCAGCAGAATGTTGACAGCAAGGAACAACTTCAAATTTGGACAGCAACAGGTTTGGAAAACAGAGTGGGAAACTGTGGAAAATGTACAAGAACCATTAGAGAGATGTGACAGGTACAAACAGACCCATAAGTATATAGATTTGTGAGCCAAGACACAGCTTGTACATAAATTAACATAATATACATTAATTGTCAGTTTGTAAAATATTATATTTGAAGGTGAAATGATGGCTCAGGGGTAAGCCCTGTTCCCTCACATCTAGAAGGTTCAGGGCCTTTTAAGGGAGGGCCTTTGTATGTGTAGCTTACATGTTTTGACAGCACTTGCATGGGCTTACTCCATTTTTCTTCAACAGATGATTTATGGGATAGCTTGTCTTTCGCCCGATGCCAGCTGTGAGTGGCTCCAAATTCCCCTGTCACACCTAGTCTTGGAATACCCACTGTTTTGCATATTTTAGTGTTTTTCTACTTATGATCACACCTACTTACAATCTCACCTAACTAGCTAATAAACAGCCCTTTATGACTTGAAGTGGGTGTGACAGAGCAGAGAAAGCATTAAATGTGCAGGAGAGGGGACCTCTAGGACCAGGCTTGGGAACCTCCAATAGTGGACTTATGGATGCAATATACCAAAAAACTGTTTTGACATCCAGCATACATAGTGTGGCAAACTCATGGAAATTGCTACTGGTCCGTACGGAACAGTAGCCCTGAATCGCTACTGGTCTATAAATGTATGTGCTTTGAGGGGCAAAAAAAAAAACGCATTTAAAAAATAGCACAAATTGTCTGACAAAGTATTTTATTCCAAGACATGTAGAATTTGGCACCACTGTTAGCCACTATAAATAAAAGTATAAAATTGGAAATAGTGAAATATGGACTCAACTTATAAATTATATAAGCATAATATAAATTAAACGCTATGCTGCAGGCATCCTTGATCATTCAGATTGAGTGTTACAACAGACTGACTGGTCATCATTTAAAAGCAACCTTAGCAAATTTTAGAGCAATTTTAGATTTTCTGTTCAAGCTTGTTAACAGCTTCTGAATGTCATGCTGTTACTGTTTGACACCTGTAGCAGTGCTGGTTACATGACCATTGTCTAACCTGCAGCCATTTCACACCGAGGATCTGGAATTGGCTCAAAACAATTAAGTAAAATGTCACTACAAATAAAGAAATGAATGCTGGGTGCTTTCCAATCTACCGACGTTCGTTTAACTTGCTTAATTCATTCATGACACACTTTTGCCTGGTTAGGGGAAAAACCTAATAAATCGCCCACGTGGTTCTGTGTGTACCCTTTTCATAATCATTCGGGTTAGCAAGTGTCCTCCAGCATCATCATCCCCCATAAATAATTGAGCAAAACACATACTTTAATAATATGCCAGGCTTTGCACAGTGTAGCAGCCTGTAGTCTTAAGAAGAACCACAGTGGAGAGTCTCTAACAGGTGTATGTGTGTTTATTCATCTCAAGTCTTTCAAACACCCTGAAAACTATAAAAATAAATACAACTTTTTTTTTTTGCTGCTTTCTAAACAAATATGTCAACAAAAAGATAAATTTACAGCACAATACTATATACCCAAAAACTATGCCGTTGCAAATATATAAGCATGTACTGTAGTTTAGACCTTCAACACCTTACAGAATAACATAAGCACTCAAACAGTTTAACAGAAATCTCTTTCTATTACAAATAGCACTAAATAACTGGTTTGCTTAACCAACGGATGCAACTCTATAGACGGCTATTCGGCATGCTAGCTGTTAGCATCAGAAAACTCCTCAGATCGCCTGTTCACATGAGCTAAACATAACAAAATACATTGGATAACTGTACAACGCTCCACATTCAATATGCTGTGTTTATAACTGGTAATATAATTAATAATACATACCATGGTAATATAAACGAAGTAGGCGTAACTTATTCTGTTGCGTTGCATTCTTTTAAGTAGATGGGGATTCTGCTGGCTCTTAATGAAACGTGCTGATAGTATAAAACGGATCAGTGGATATCAGGTCAAATCGCCCGTTAGGAGTTTCACTCGCATTTGGCGAGCGGGTGAGTGTCCATTTGCCACACTGGGCATGCATATCCATGCTGACAATTCAGACACTAACTTAATTATTAATAATAAAATATTTCATTTACTTTTATGTTTGTTGGCAGTTATACTGCTTTATTTCTTAACTGATTGCTTTTGAATGTTACTTATTTAATCCACCTGATTGCTATGTGGCTAATTTGATTACTACTAGTAAAGCTTAGAATTTAGAAGTTTAGAAACCATTTTCCTTTCTAATTTTCTATACACCTCTCTCAGCTGCCTACTGACTTTCAAGAGACAGCAAGATCTTATATGGAAACTCATGGGCACAAGAGAGACAAAGACCTGTGCCACTCACCGTATTCTGATGCTGCACCCACAATCCTTACTAATGTTTTAGAGAATCCTGATCCAGGTAGTAGCTGCCCAGTCACATGCTCACCTAACCCACAGCCTCAAGACCAAGATTCTGTGGCAAAGAATGAAATGAACAGTGTTGATACTTTCCAACGCCATGTTGTGTGCAAATCTTCTGACCTATACTGCAGTGACACAGCACTATATTGTCCCATGGATGATAGGCCACAGTATCGCTGGCAGGGGTGTCAGAAGAGTGTGGGCCGCCAGAAAAGGCACACTAGCATTCTCCAACCACAGAAATCCACAGACAGCAACCAAGAGGAATACAACTTCCACTCTCAGTACACCCACAAGGATGTGGCCCTTAATGAATTTGCAGCAGTATCCACACCTACCTCTAGCTCATACTCGAACATTAGTGTGGCTTCAGATGAGAAGGGCGTTGCTCCCAGCAGCACCCTTTCCTCCTCTCACCTGGCTCTATACATGGACTGGCAGGATGGTGATTATGACTGTAAGAGTTTACCTTCATATGGCAAAGACAGTCCCAGGTATCCCAAGATGCATAGATCCCAACATGTGACCTCAAGCCCAAAAAAGGGCAATTCCCCAGCCTATATGCGGACAGCATCCTGTTACAGTGAGCCTTACCATTTGCCAGGGCTCACTTCCTCCCACGGCATTGGCTCACAAGAAGTGCCAAAAGACAGTTGCAGCAGCATTACTGAGGAAGAGCTAATGGGCCGCTGGAGGCATTTAAGTGTAGAGGACATCAACAGTTTTTCATATCAGAATCCAGGCCGTGTTTCCCCTTACAGTTTCTCTGACCAGCACTTTGCAGATGGCCCTTCAAAGGTGAAATTAGGACCCCTATACAGCATTGACCATGAAGGAGTCAACACCTTCCACACAGGTATGCTGGATTCCTGCTTCTCCAACTCCCCTGGCGTCAGCTTGGCACCAAGCACTAAGCACAGTTTGGGCTTGTTCGAGTCTGAAAAAAAACCAAAGTATCAGTTAAATAAACGCATACAAGAGTCTAAGAGCAGTCTCTTCCTTGCTGGAATCTTAAAAGACAATGAGAGCACTGTGAACAAAGAATATGTAGATTTAGGCCCCAACAGCTCAGCTGAATTATTACATCAAACTCCAATGGAGGCTTCCAATCAGCAGCACTATGAGCATCAAAATCCAGAGCAACACAGGAAGACCTCTCCACAGCACCACAAGTTTTCAAGCACAGGACTCACCAGAAAGGACAGTCTCACCAAAGCTCAACTGTATGGCACACTGCTTAACTGAGGCATTTGTGTTTAACTGAAGTCTCACCACTGACTCACCTGGATGCATTTTGGAGGAGGGCCTTAGCTTTAGGGTGGGGTAAGTGGTTGGCTTTAAGAAGAGAGTGTTATTCAAAGCATTAAGATTTGAAATACCTCATTCCAAGGTCATTATATTGTATAATACTAATATTTATAAGAATAGAGATTAGGTTTCACATATACATTCCTTACTCACTTAAACAATTTATGTTTAATGCATTTATGCTACTAACTGGCCCTAATAAAGATGCCATACATGCTTCTTTAAAACATTATATATACTAGTACATGTACATTGTTTACAGAAAGTACTAAGTAGGGCTCTAGTCTTCAAATTGATTCATGGTGATTCCAGATACATTTTGCTGTACTTAAACTACTAGCACACCTATGTCAAGCAAACATTTAGTCATTAAAGTTACACACAACCCTGCCTATCTGCCCTAAATATGAACTTTTAAGGCAACAAAACTGTGTATTGGGAAGGAGGTTACCTAAAGGCCTCTGCTTCAAACACGTCTCGAATTTGCATGGTGCACTTTTATAACTTTGTGAAATGAGGTAACCTAGTATGTGTTTTATGTGAATGTGTGTTCTGTTCTTAAAAATGAACAGATGTCAGATGTGCAAAAGAATGAAAAAAATGCCAAAAAAGATTCCCTTCAGTCTCCCCTGTATAAAAGATAGAGGGAGAAATTAAATAAAGGACTTTTTGCTTAATGTCTTTGCATTTATTTTTATTAGTAGTAGTAATCGTAGTATTTATTTGTCTATTTTAATATTAATATTACATGGCTTACTGAATACTTAATTCTGAAATGGCAGTTTTAGCATTCATCTATGGAGTGGGTCATTAGCAAAGACTAGAAAATCAAAAGTCAATAAATTTTTTTGTTAAAATGTAGATTAATTTAAAATGAAGGCATATAATAAGTGGGACAATGTATAGCGAGCTGGTCATTATTGGTTAAAAAAAAAGCTTTTAGAGTTATATTAGATTCTGTTGGGCTTCATTTTACAGTAATGGTCAGCTCACTGTACATTATCCCTTACTTATACATACAGCTGCTCCAAGTTTACAGTACATCTCAATAAATTACAAATTTTTTATTTCATGTCAATTAAAACAAATACTGAATAAAATAAAAACAGCATCTGGTACATTTTAAAATTATAAACTGCAGGGATGGAATTTCACGGTCGCCTGCGGCGACTAAAAAATATATAGAATGAAGAATATGATCAGCAAATTCTGTAATTAATCATCCTCTCAGCGAATCAGCAAAAAATATGTGGTGAGTATTTATATGTTCGTCTGAGCGACACGCAACTTGTCAAGTTGAATAACGAGCGCACTTGTTTTGTTATGAACACAAATTACTACTAGACTACATATCCATGAATGCATGTAGCCCATCTAAATTCCTCCCCATTTTCCAGCTTACAGTTTACTACTATACAGTTACTCAAAACACCTGACAGTGGGGGGTTTAGTATAACTTTAAAAGTATAAATCATATGTATGTTTGATACTCATCTGATTTATTAATTGCATATCATGGTAATGTATATATAATGGAACCTTCATGGTATATTATTATTATCATAATTATTATTATTGTGATATGAACTTGGGCAAATGGTCAGACTGTGAGCTGATTGAAGAGTCTGTTGCAATGGAGAGTTTTTGTCAGACACGTATTCTGTTAAAAAGTCAACTGCATCCTGTATAATAAAAACTTGATCACAAACCATATTTTCTGTTTTTTTTATGGATTTCAGTAATATTATTGGCCAGGAAAATATGAAAATCACTAGTCCTACTGGCCAGTAAATATAGTGAAGAACTAATATTTCTGTTTATCTTACTGGCCCTGCTGGCTAATAGCTTATTTGTTTGAAATTCCATCCCTGAATACCATAAGAGATTTAAAAAAAACATGAGTTTTCCGGTGTGCATTTAAAGTTGCCTTCCATAACGTTTTTTTTTTTTTACAAACAGAATGGTACATGAACAGAGCCTTTAAAGGCCAAGGACTTATTTACTCTGATTTCTTGATTTGTATTATTTTTATCTCAACTGGCTAAATTAGTGCAGTATTTCTGAATTTCTAAGCAAAACTTCAAAAAGTCCCCCAAGATATTACCATAATTAAATAAAAATTTCGTTCTATTTGGGTTTTCTAATGCTTAATGGGAAATAAAACCCAAACTTAATAAACGCTTGCATGTATCATGTATGTCTTTGCACATTAAAATGTGCTATTGTTAGTACAAGCTTCTTTGTAGAAAAAAAAAACAATACGTCTGTGCACAGGGGGTGTACTGCGAAAAGTTACATGTGTATCACATGAATTCAATGGTAAATATGGAAATAATTTGCATGAATATACAGCAGATTATATCATTCATTTATGTTAATGAGCCAATGTCTGTCTGATGTATAGGAATGCCAGCTCGTATTATATGTGCCTAGTTTAATTTTATTCTGAAATTCTCTAATTTATATCTGTCTTGTCAGTTTAATACCTGTACACAGTACAGTTATGTTTGCAGTTGTATTGCCTTATATGAACTAACAAATACACTTCAGTGAGAGTTGAAGGTAAAAAAAAATGAAAGTGAGAATTAATTGATTTTTTGAAAAGTCAGAGGTTTCGGACATTCTCCAATATTTCATGCCAGGATAGTAACACAGGCTACATTTACCTATGGAGGGCTGAGAACCAGATTGGTCTAGCCAACAGAAAATGTGTATAAGAATAAAAAAATAACAAAAATGACATGACTTTTTGCAGTATAAAAAAATCATGGATAATGTTCACAATGTGATTCAAGCTCATAAGAAAGATGAAGGGACCGTCGAGGGATTCTGGCAATGCATAGACATTATCCACATCTGTCGAAATATGACCTTACTAAATTTTTTTTTTTAACACTGTGGCACTCAGCCCTTAATATGAAGAAAAAGAAAAGCTTTGTTTGGACAGATGTTTTGTTTTTGTTTTTTTTATTCCTTATTGTTGTCTGGCAGCAGGGTGTTCAAATTCCCTTGCCAAAGATGTGATCCTATAAAAATTTTGGAAGATAGCATACACAAGCCATCTTGACACCATTGGAGTCATCGTGGCTATGCAGGGAGCATTTCCCCACTGACAGCTTTAACGCTACTGCAGAAGTATATGGACAAATGGGTAGTGCCACAGCACAGAGAACTCAGAGGTGCCTCAAGCCCACAGCTGCCTCCACATGCTTCAAAGTCATCACTGTTTATGCCGGAGTAAAGCTCTTTTCCTATATTCATAATGACAATGTAAATGGCATTAGTGAAAAAATGTTTAAATTGGTCAGCCATTAATGAATACATGAAATTCTCACATACAAGAAAAAACACTGTACAAAAACCAGCTACCTTCAAAAGTAATGTTTGTAATCTTCAAACATGCAGAGGTGTCCATTCTTTGTTTAGAACCGCAGTGAAGCTCTGCAGTCAGAAAAAAACTACAGGAAAGTCAATACAGCCCCTTTCTCTATCAATATCATTC
This sequence comes from Porochilus rendahli, assembly GCA_039654305.1. Classification (NCBI taxonomy): domain Eukaryota; kingdom Metazoa; phylum Chordata; class Actinopteri; order Siluriformes; family Plotosidae; genus Porochilus; species Porochilus rendahli. Next base: position 21,524,628 of record JBCNYG010000020.1, read on the forward strand.
GGAACCATAAACAGCTATTCATTCATGCTTAATAAAAACTGTTAAACAAACATTTAATTTGCATCAAAGCAAAAATACACTGATTTTGTTTATGAATTCAGCACTGCGAAGCAAACTCAGTCAGTGTCCCAAACAGCGCATCACTTCATAAGAAGTGCACTCATGAGGATGCATATGCCATTATTACACAATGTATAGAAGTGCAGGTTATAAGGCTATAGTGAAAATGGGTCAATTTGGGATGGACCCTAAAATAGATGTTATAACAAGTAGAAAATTTTTTGAGTAGTCATTTAAATCAGATTTTCATCAGACTCATTTGATGTCTGTTCACCAGAATAAAAATAAATAAACAAAGGCAGTACATTTTGGGCTGTTTTTTGCTATCACAAGTTAGCAAATCATTGAAGTTAGCAAATCTCTCTTGTGCATGCATCTCTCTCCCTCTCTCTCCCCAGACTAATAAATAATGTTGGTCAAAAAAAGAACATCAATTTACGAAAAACATCACCTGCTTCCATGATGTACCTTCTAAATTACAAAAAAGCCCAAGGTGACAATCCTGTCATTTCTTACACTTATAGAGACAAAACTTTCTTGTTATAATGACAGAAAAGTATTACTGCCTTATGAACTATCAGTTACAAGCCATTAAGTATTCTGCAGTCAGCCCAATATCCATCAGTAGTTCTGTACCTGCCTGCCATTCCTCTCTGGCTTGCTCTTCACCATTTTCCAGGTACGTTTCAAACTGAAATGGTTGTAAATCTTGTAGCATGTCTGGTTCATAATCTTCCACAAAAACATGCTAGGAGCAAAAGGAGGCATTAACCATATAGCTATTCTCCATTAATATATCCTGCTTGTTTTTGAGGAGTTTTAATTTTTGTGATGAAAACAAATCATACAAAACTGATTTTCTGTTTTTGCATAAATACAGCAATATGACGGTATTGTCTGGTCAGTTGCATTGCTGGTCACAAGCTGGTCATAAGTATCAAACATTTTTTTTTCTTAAATGTAAATAGACAATTACTAAGTAAGAAAGGTACTGCAAAATCAGGTATTCATGACACTTTACCAAACTCTACAGCAATGGCTTGTAAACCTTTTTTCAGCATAGACCCCATGATATTCTGCCACCTGGCAATGGTTTTACTATGATGGCTGATCAGTGTATATGAACATCTTATAACTTAGAACACACATGGCAGACCACCCAATTTTTAGGTAAAACATATAGAAACAGATAGTCTTAGATTAAACAGGGTAAAAATAACAATATTGATTACATATCCTTTGCTTGCAAAGTGGCAATTCACTGCTATCCCCAAACATTCCTCTGTTATGATGCTTTTCCTGGCTTCAGGTGTTGTTTTGCGGGGCTCCTCCCTTGTCTCCTCTTCAGGAGGTGCGTAGTTGGTTTAAGAACTGGTGATCGAACTGACCAGGTTAAGACCTTCTTCTAAAACCCTCCCCACTCCCCTTCCCCCGATGAAGTCCTCTATTGTGTTAACAGGGTGTTCTGGGTTATTGTCTTGCTGCATGTTGCAGTTTCTCCCATTTATATTGGATACCTTCCTCTTAAAGTTGACAAAACGTGTCTGTATATTTTTGAATTTATTATTCAGCATGAGTTAGACTGTCAATAGACATTAGTAAGCGTGTTCCAGAAGTAGCCATGCAAGTACCACTTGTGACAGCTCCACCATGCTTCATCAATGAGATGGTACTTTTTTGGAACATGAGTAAAATCTTTCATTGCACAATTGTTGAAGTGTCCAAATTTATAAAACTATTAAGTAATTTGGAGAAAACCCCCTTAGCCAAGAAGTCATGGAATTCTTGTATAAAACCGGTGAGCACTCTTAAGATTCAACGAAACTTCAACAAACAGCCTGGACATGACATGATCGAGTGGAAAGTTTACCACAGACTATTTCAAACTGTGTAAAACCACTGTGACATTTTGGATCTGAGTTTTGAGCCTGACAGAGAAAAACTCAGAGCTGTTTTGCTAGTGAGGAAAAAAAAGAAAAAAATTTGGATGTCACAAAAAAGATATTATTTTATAAATGTATTAAACTGTTCAATATCTGGTTATACCAATAGTTTTCGTTTCACTTTCATTTATTTTTCATTTCACGTTCAAACAGCTGTATAGGCTATGCCTGATGCCCAGTGGCACTGATAGATTTGCCATTTTCAGAATGGCCATTCCAAAATGCCCTCTCTTTTAAAGGGCACTGTACATGTTGTATACTTGCTCACCTTCATATTATTTCAGTTTAACTTTTATACAGCTTTGAACATATCACTGTCACAAAGTAGCTTTACAAACACCTAAATATAGATCTAAATTGCAAGGTCAAAAGGCAGGAAAAACCTCCTGAGTGGACATTTGTGCATGCTCATATATTGAATTCACATTATAAAACATTTATAAGAAAATTACCTCTGCCAAGAAGATTATATTTTACCCTTGTTTTGTGTCTCGTTAGTAGAATTACTACAAAAGTGTGTGGATTTTCATGTAATTTCTGCCAGAGGTGGGGCTTTGGACAAGGAAGGCTTCATTACATTTCAGAGATGCAGATCAAATTCAGAATCCAGTAATTTATTAAAAGGACTCTAACATCGTAAGGATGATTACTGACATTTTGGATCATACGGGGGATTGCTGGACTTGGTAGAGGTTTGTGTTTTCCAAGTGCTCTTGATAAAAATGTATTTTAATTTTAAACATAGTCTTAGTATACATTTCTACAGCAAAGCAAAGTCCTTGAGGTTGTCAGTTCCATATCTTGATCTCCCCTCCCCAGTCACAGGTGGCAACCATAGCAGGTATTACTGGGTGGTAAGACATAGACGCACAGGCCTGCTGATGAGCATGGAGTGTAAGCAAGTTCCGTGTACTCTCAAACTCATAGAAGTGCACAAAGCCCGTAGAGCTACCTGTCGCCAGTATGCTTCCATCTGGGGACCAGTCACATTGTACCGCATAGCCTTCCACCTAAAACATAGAACGTTAACTCGCTTAAAAGCTGATGAGTGTGATGATTTCAATTCAATTCAGTTATATTGCAAACACAGAACTCATTACCTTGTGCCCTTCATATCTTTTCCTCTTGTTCATCCGGTATGGCCTCTGAGCTGAAAAGAGTGCTATGTAATTTCCATTGGTCTGAGCAACAAAGGAGTCCTCCTGAGGGTGCATGGCCAAGCTCGGACAGGTGTATCGCTCCTGCACCATAAGAAAAAAATAATATGTTTGGATATAATGATTAATTAAAATTTGAGGTATGTTAAGAGTTTGTTCACCGCGGCCATAAAACATTATTTTATATAAATAAATCAATTAAATAAAGGTAATTACTGTAACTCCAAGCAAAGAACAAACTCTGATCCGAAATGTGAAGAGAACGCTAAAATAACCATATTGAACTTGTGGAACAGCTCGAGGCATCAGGTACCAAAGTACATATCTTCACTATTGGCCTGAAAGTTTGTTGCACTTGAAAGAAGCACCTATTCCATAATCAGCATTGAAAAGCAAAACTGAAATCTGCATTGGATTATAGGACAAATACCCGGCCTTTTGGAAATTGTTTTCTGGTCAGACAAATAACTGACTGGCTATAATAATAAACACTATGTACTGTGTAAAGTGTTAGGTTCTAAATCTGAATATCATTATCTTATCAGTGAAGTATGAAGGTGGTAGCATAATTTTGTGAAGGTGTTTTGCTGAAAAAAGGACTGTCCAGCTTTTAGCTAGTAAAAATGTTTAGGTGGGGTTTGTGCCAGACGACTTCAAAACCTGTCAGCCAAGGAGAAAACTGACCCCCTGGTGAGGACAAGAGATGAGTGTGACTTTACAGAGCAAAGAGGCAAAAGCACAAGTACAAGTTCACCAAGATTGCGTAGCACCTCTTGCATGATATGCAACCGTGCAAGCGAACAGAATGATGCATCAGCAAATTCGGCTCAAGACTGCATTATTCACATAATTATTTCTAGAGCACATATACAGGTGAGGGAGGTATGGTGGTGTACAGCTTAGAACATCAGCCTTACAGCAAGAAGGTAATGGGTTTGAGCCCTGGACTCGACAATATTGTTTCCATGTAGAGTTTGCAAGTTCTGTTTGCATTGTCAAATTGATGAAATAACATGAATTAATTATTACTTACGATTTAGTTTTCCTCACTGAAAAAAAAAGTTGTTCAACATTTGTCCTTTTGTGACAGGAATATATTCTAAACTCCTAAAAATCAAATTTGAGAAAATAAACACATTATACTGCAATAATTTATGCTGTATTATATGGAAAGGAATTTCTTACATGAAATATCTGGTTGGAGAGTTTGGCAGTAGACTCAAAGTCCCAGGCAATGAGGGTACGATCTGCAGAGTCTCGACTGACAACATCACTGCTGGTCACAAATTCTTTCCCTCCATCCAGAAATAAGATATCCAATGTCTGCTGAATCCCTGCCTTGTACAGTCTGAGCATCTGAAGAATGAAGACAGGAAAAATAGTCAGTATATTTGATTATTCTAATGCAAAAAAAGGTTTCATCGTTTATTCCTTAGATATGACTTCGTAATTAATTAGAACTGTATACTGGACACTCATTAATAAAGAGCCTGTCAAGTTCAGTTCTATTCTCAGGTTTGTGTAAGTGGGTTGTCCTCAGATTGTTAATTCAGACCACAGGTTTTCAACAGGGTTCAAATCTGGAAACTCATATGATCACTGTAAAACTTTTTTTCCTGCAACCATTTGTGCATGCCTTATAATTAAATAATTTGGTATCCTAATCCTGTTAAAAATGTATTTTATCCTTCTGCAAGAAGAAGCAAGGGATGTCATTTATTGACCATTTATGCATTAATCATTGTGAGTTAAACATGCATACATTTCCATGCATTGAATATTATTAATCAAGTTCTTCTTGTGCACAATAACACATACAGAGGAACCAACCAAGTACGAGCTGAATAATGACATCTTGTTCTTACTGCATTGTGTCGTTAAAACATCATTTTCATTGGACATGTAAAAACCTACCTTGGATGTTCGGGAATCCCAAGCCTTCACTTCAGAACTAAATCCTCCACAGAGAAAAACAGTAGGATCCGATGGATTAACAGCAAGGCATGTAACCTTGAATTGGTTGTCGACCCTGGCAACCACCTGACCTAAAAACAAAAGTAAATAAACATTGCAACTGGCAAGCTTGACTTTTACTAATACAATCAAAATGAAAACCAGGAAAAGCATACA
>JBCNYG010000020.1:21568636-21583065 GCA_039654305.1 Porochilus rendahli
AACAAACTTTGAGTCAGATAATTTCATTCGTTCCTATAACCAAATGAAACCGTTGGAGATGTCTGCAAGAAAACGTAAATTTACACACACAAAAAAACGCCTTGCAAGTGTGATCCAGTCTCATACTGTAAATACTCAATGTGAAAGAAGATCCTACGTATTGATGACACAAATGAAACAGTTTTAAAGCAGTTCAATCCCTCTAAAATTATGACTTAAAAGAGTATTTGTGAGAGTTTAACTTGAGATTTAAAGAGCTCATCTATGGGTGTATTTAATGTACGGTGATTGCAGCTGCTTCTTTTAGTGGTGCTCCTGAGCAGCGCCCCATGTGCATTGAATAGGACTTCAGTGGTTGGCCTGTGTCCATGCCTGAGTTGACGCTCATGCAAAATAAAAAACATTAATTCTGATTCAAGCAGGCAGACAAACTTTCAAAACAAAATTAAGCATGAACAGAAATTAGGTACATAAACTTGCAAAACAGATAGACAAGCTAACAATACAGGCGAGTGGAAGGCAGTGAAAAGAAAAAACAGTGTTAACCAGTGTTTTCACTTCAGACCATAGTTGGAAAAACTCCGCAGATTTATTTATTTATTTACCTATTATTATCGATTCACGTCATTTTCTTGTTTCTGATTGGTGGAAAGTCATCAAAGAATTTTTTGTGTTGCATCATTGTCATCGGATAACTGAATTATTATATTGTTGCCATTGTATAAGTTGAATTATTATCATGAATTAAGTTGGGCGAGGGCAGAAACACGCTGACGGCAAACCGATGGCCTACACTTTACGAACGCCAGCAATGTTTTATTTTACGTGCCTCTCACCACAGACAGTGAGAGCAGTGACAACTCAGTGATACGCAGCTTGAACCCCCAACCTTCGCATCAGTAAACCACCACCTTAACCACTGACCCACCACTGCCCTCACCTCATTCAGCAATTGCTTAATAACCATTCTTCCCATCTTCGCACTAATCTCCATCACTATTTGTAACATTCCATGCTTTTGCTTCATTTCAGACCCTCATGATATTAACAGTAAAAAACACGTTTTATGCATCAATGTTTCCAAAATGTGTACCTCAAAAGTCCCTTGGTATTCATCAACATTTTGGGGGGGCCTTAATCTGTTTACCCCGCAACCCTAATTAGGAATAAGTGGTTCAGAAAATGAATGAATGAATAAATCTGTTTAAACAGACACATTATATATACATTTATGGCATTGGTAATTGACCTTATCCAGAGTGACTTACATTTATCATATTTATAATACAACTGAGCAAGTGAGGCTTGCTCAAGGGCCAACAGTGGCAGCTTGTTGGTACTGGGGCTTAAACCCGACCTTTAGATCAGTAACGGTTAGTTAGTAGTGGTTGTGATTAGGGTTTGGTTATGTCTAGTGCCCAGTGCTCTAGTGAATAGTTATACGGGATTAATATTCATTCATTCATTTTCTAAGCCGCATAATCCTAATTAGGGTCACGGGAAGGCTGGCGCCCATCTCAGCCGAATTTGGGGGAAGGCACACCCAAGACACACCCAAGAGTACACCCTGGACAGCTTGCAGGGCCAACACACAAACACAATCATTCACACTCGCACCCACATCTGGAAGAGCAAATTAGAATACCGGTGAAGCGCACACAAGCACCGGGAGAACATGCAAACCCCACTCAGAAACTCTCGAACCCGGGAATCGAACCCGGGCCTTCTCTCTGTGATGCGGACACGCTAACCACTGCACCACCGTGCCGCCCTAATATTATATTATAAATGAAAATCAATCCCTTTATTTGAAAAAACGCAAAAAAGCTTTCTTTCTTTTTTTATTTAACCGGACCATCAGTACGAGTTTTGATCTAACAGGTGTGAGCACTTGTGTGTGAAGCCAGTTGAACTTGTCTCTGTCGGATTGAGACACACCCACGGGCACGCGCTCCAGTGGGCAGGAGGGGTGTTGTCAGTGTTGACGCGACTCTATTGGTCCTAACGCTTCCTTAAATAAGGACTCGGTCGCTCTCTCCGGGCTCCATTCACACAGTACTAGAATAGACTGTTACTTGAGAAAGGAATGACACGCAAATCCGAGCATCTTTAGGTTGCGCAGTAAAAACTGAACGTAAATTACAAACCGCAGAAAGAAAGCGAGGCAATCCACGTTTAGAGAAACGACGCTGGCTGATGAGCTGCCGAGCCGGGAGGGTTCACACATCACTCCGGGTTTCCAGCAGAGCCTCAGGCCGGTTCAGATCTTTGACTGAGTGAGAAACATCCTCCTGCACAGCCCCTGAGATTGAGGAATGGCCCTGGACTTCGCAGCAGGGTGTATCGGAGGTAAGTGTTAATGTCTCAGACTGATGAACAGCCGGCGGTGCAGCGTAAGGAAAGATAACCCAGCTTCTCAGACAAATACTGATGAAAATATTTCTAATGAAAGTGTCGGTTGCTCCCAGGTCTGTGCTCAGTTTACTCAAGTAATCACTACTCGGAAAATAACTTGATTGGCGTTAAGCTGGGGGCGGGACTTCAACCGGATCTTTCAGGAGAGAGGTCCAGAAATATTGGTTTGTTTGTGTGTTTCTCGAATTGCCTGATTGTTCTGTATTTTTCTTCTAAATAATTTGTTTATAATGATGCATTAGTACCCATACATCAGAAAACTCCCATATCAGCATTTACTGTAGCTGTGATTTCGACATCTGGTAGGAAAGGAATTGATTCAGTCAATCTAACTACCTACCCACCCACCAACCTACCTATCTATCTACCAAACCGCCCACCTACCCACCAACCTACCAAGCTACCTACCCGCCAACCTACCTATCTATCTACCAAACCGCCCACCTACCCACCTGTCCATCACCCACCAACCTACCAAGCTACCCACCCGCCAACCTACCTATCTGTCTACCAAACCACTCAACCAACCAAGTTACCAACCTAATTACCAACCAACCCTCCCACCTACCTACCCATCTACCCACCAACCTTCCTATCTACCAATAAACCCACCCACCCAACTACCCACCAACCTACCTATCTACTTAACCACCCACCCACCTACACATATTACTACCTACCCACCAACCAACCCTCCCACCTACCTACCCAGCTACCCACCCACCTACCAGACTCGCCTAGCTTCCTGCCAACACACTAAACCATATACCTACCTACCCACCTTCCTTAAAACTTACACATAGAGACCACCTGTGTATCTGTTTTTTAAATATTTGTTTTTGCTGATGAAATCTAATACAAAGTCGAAATGCAGAATTATGTACACACGTGGTCACGGAAGATGGACACTTTGACATTCTCTGTTTCACATATCAGTCAATACCTTGTCACCTTCACTCTCTCAGGACACCAACCTATTTTTACGACCTGACTGCACTTGAGCAGAATGTTCTCTTTAATGTTCTGAACTTATACATGCAATTGTGTTTCATGAGCATGTCCAAGGGCTAAATATATTATCTTTATATATTATAAAGGGCAGAGAATGATCAGTGTGTGAAATCGACAATCTAGTGACTCTGGTTTAACAGTCACAGATTTGCAGTAAACTGTAAGCAGAGTACTGATTTAAACAACTGTTTTCTGTCTCTGCTGACCTCTAACCAGCCAATCAAATGACTGTGCTTTTATCTGCCTACTGTGCAACTAAAATATGGGCTCATACTGCCACACACACATGTATGACCCAAGGACACCAGAGTCCTGGCTTCACGTAGCTAGTCAAGCACATACTCCAGCATTTGGATTTTCCTGCCAAATGTAGTGTGTAATTTTACAGCTATCTTTCCATGGCCCACTAGGGATTATTGTGGCTCACCCCACATGGAGATCATAAAGATCTAAGATTCCTAAGACTGACTTGTCAGAATATGGCACCTGGATACTGTAGATTTCAATATAAAAGGAATTCAGTATGGGCAGCATCGTGGCGTAGTTGTTAGCATGTCCAACTCACAGCAAGAAGGTCCTTGGTTTGAGTCCTGGGCTCAGCATGGGTGTTTCTTTGTGGAGTTTTCCTGTGCCCCCTGTGCTTATGTGGCGTTCCTCAGGTTACTATGGTTTCCCTAAACAGTCCAAAGACATGCACATCACGCTAGTTGTGGATTCTCATTTGCCACTAGGTATGAGTATGAATGATTGTGGGCGTGATGCCTTGTGATGGAATGGTGAGCTGGAATAGGCTCCAGCCACCCAGGGACCCTCGTAAGTTTAAGCAGTTCGACAGATGAGATGAGTTCATGATTTCAGTATTACACATGAGTTTTTAAACACAGTCAGTCATGTTTGGCTTGATGGTATACAACTGTGTAAGTTCACACTACAGATTGTAATCCAGAGGAGGATGAAATCCTTTTTGAATCTGACGTCTCCTAAGGTTCCTTCCTCGTGTCTTGTCTGGATGCTTTTCTTTGCCACTCTCAGACAGGAGTTTCCTCAGGCGAGAGTAGAATAATCAAATAAAGAAAAAACTTCACAGGACATTGTGAGTTGAATCTCAACAACGGCAGAGATATCAGTGGCTGGGAGCCAAAGGAGCAAAATTGGCCTTGGCCTTAAGTATGAGAGGGATGGCATATTGTCGATCATATCTCAACACTAGCAAGCTGCGGCAACTCTCAGCTCAAGTAAGCAGTAAAGTGTAGATCATCAACTCATCAGCAGTTTTGTTGTCAGTATTAATGTTTACTTATTTGTCCTTTAGAAAGGCAGAATGGAGCATGTTTGCCTCACAATTATAAGGTGCTGCGTTCGAGTCCCAGGCTTGGTGAGGGTGTTTCTGTGTGAAGACTAGTGGGGGGGGGGACCCTGCCTTCACCCAGTGCTGTCTGAGGTAGCTCCCCCCAACCATAATAGGGTTAAGCGTTTTGGCAAATTAGTAAGCGAATTTGTTAGCGTATGTGTGAATGTGAGTGTGAATGGTTGTTTGTCTGTGTTTAACCCTGAACTGGACTGGTGAGCTGTTCAGGGTGTACCTCATGACCCCAAACAGGAAAAGTGATCCGGATAAGGAGGATGAATGAAGGCAGAATGTTCGTCGTATTAGCAGGAGACCACAAGCTCAAATCATGATAACGCCACAGCCAGGAGCCCAAGAGAGCATAATTGGTCATGCTCTCAATGAGGGATGGCTTTGGCTCTCTTCCCTGTCAATCACAGCGACACTAGCCAATCATAGGTGTCTATAAGCTCATCACAGAGTGCACTGTATTGCCTTTGACATGAGTAGTATTTTGGGAAAATAATGCGGTCGGCTGGAACAAGGTGTACCGGTGAAAACGTGGTAGCCTTTACTTTCCTTGGTTTGGAAGATGTCAGATGGGTGGGAATTGGTCATGACTAAATTGTGAAGAAAAATTTGGAGGAAAACCAAAAAGAAAGGCAGAATATTCAGCAACAAAATTCAGAAACTTCTCATTTTTGTATTCTTAATTTGTCACAGGTGCTGCTGGTGTTTTGGTTGGACATCCATTTGACACTGTTAAGGTGGGTTCAACTTTTTTTTCAGTTGCTCTGACCCAATTGTTCTTAATGTTTACTCCTGATTTCTTATGATTATTTGTTACTCTATCATGGTAGAAATTTCTGTTAAAGTAAACAACTCTGCAGAGTGCGGCTATAACAAGGAAATATGATCCTAATTGTGTACTGAAACTATGGCAACATACATCTTGTGGGTTTCCTTTAAATAAAAAATCCACAAAGTTCTGAAGTTCTGGTTGTGGGTGACTTTGTTACATGCGAGCGTGCACTAGCTGAGCTCTTCTCATGCTTTTGTATAACAGTTCTCCATTGTTTTGTTCAAACACAGATTAGCCTACAGGATCTTTTCTCATTGTTTGGAATGGTCTCTGAAATTTCACCTTTCTTGAAGGGAAAATGAACGTACGCATGTGTGAAAGTCGCTCAGCTCTGACTCCCTCAAATGATTCAGTTCTAAGGCATGATTAATCGACAATCGTTTCTTGATTGTCGGATCATGTCAATTAGTCACTCAATCTCTCACCCATTTCCCGAACCACTTTATCCTACCAGATTCACAAGGAGGGTGCACACTCAAAGCCGTTCACACTCACACCTAGGTGCAATTTGAAACAGCCAATCAGCCTAATGTGCATGTCTCTGGACTGTGGGAGGAAACCGGAGTATCCGGAGGAAACCCACACAAGCATGGGGAGAACATGCAAACTTCTCACAGAGCCTGGCCCTGGAACCCAGGACCTTCTTGCTGTGAGGTAGACGTGTTAACCTCTATGCCACCCAAAATGTCAATAAATAAATATTAATACGTGCAGAAGAATGACAAGAACTCTAAAATGCTGGGGAAATGTAATTATATTAATATTTATTTAAACAGTATTTGTAATAATGTTGGGTCAGTATTATGGATTTCAAAGAAAAGAATAATAATAAGAAGATTAAGAAGAATAAGAAGAATAATAAGAATAATATAACTATGTAATGAAATGAATTGTTCTAGATTCTAACCGCCACAGAGAGTGGGTTCAGAGCTTTGAGATACAATGTGTTTCACAGCCGCTGTCCTGCTTTTTTCCTGTGTTCACTGTAAACCCTCCTCCAGGGGCTGTCTTTCACGGCATAAGTGTTATTTGTTGTAGATGAGGGTGAGGGAATTACAACCCCTGCACGGATGGGTAACCTAGTAAGTACAGTCAAAGTGAATTTCTTTACTTCCATTCGAACATGGCGTGTTTTGGGTTCACATTGATTTATTTTCATTACAGCATCCCTCAGCTAAGACACAGCACACAAATCCCTAGTTTTATTCATTACACTGAGTGTTCAGACTGTTAAATTTCATGCTGTGTTTAATTTCTGCGTTTCTTTGCTTCAAATATTCAGTTAATGTTGCTCAGTTGCTACACCTTAGTACAGTTCAGCAGTGTTTTGTGTGTGTTATGGACATGAGGTTAGCTCATAAGTGCTGCTTATAATTGTAGAAATCCAACTTACAGGTGAGACTTCAAGTACAAAATGTGGACAAGCCCTTGTATCGTGGAACATACCATTGCTTCCAGTCTATTGCTCATCAAGAATCTGTGAGTATAATAGTAATAATAATAAAACATGTTATTTTGAATGCACTTTTCATTAATTACCAATCTCAAACTGCTACAGAGTAAAATCACACATAAAAACTGCACAGCACATAAAATCAACGACAGAAGGCCTATTTAAAACGATGGGTCGTCAGGGCACGTTTTAAAGTGTCCATGGTCTGCGGTGCCCTCAGGTGGTCTGGGAGAGCATTCCATAGGCGTGGAGCAGCCGAACAGACAGCCTGATCCCCCATTGTGTGGAGTTTAGTCCTTGGGGTTTTAAGGCTGTAGGTGGTGTTGGAACAGAGGGAGTGTGAGGATGTCTAGAGAATATTTATTTGTGCTTTGAGAGAGTAAAAAAAAAAAAGCTGTGCAGATATAACTTTTGTGATTACTTTTAATCAAAAACATCTTGATGTCGTTTGCAGCAAGGTCTGATTTTGGCAGTGGAGGTTTGCACAATCTCAAGGCCATTATTTTTGCAAGCTTAGAATGCATAGAGAGCTAAATTAAGGTCAGATATCGTGTTGTCTTGTTCACTCGCCAGGATAGGCATGCCATGTTGATCCAAAGAGTGCTCGAGGAATATTTTTAGGAAGGAATTAAATGAAGATCATAAAGAACTGTATCACGTCTAAGGTCTGCTACCTACAGTATGATTTATTTACAACTGTTGTTCTGAAGAGGACTACCTCTAACTTAAATGCATGTGCTCAGTGAAACATAATCTTACCTACCAACACATAAGCTCTCTCGGTTCTGGGGCGCGTCTACTCACACTTTAATTTCTCTTGCTTCAGATATTTGGCCTCTACAAAGGTATTGGATCCCCGATGATGGGCCTGACCTTTATCAATGCCATTGTATTTGGTGTACAAGGCAATGCAATGCGCATGTTGGGCAGAGATACCCCTCTTAACCAGTTTCTGGCAGGTGCTGCAGCAGGTGCTATCCAATGCGTCATTTGTTGCCCAATGGAGCTAGCCAAGACTCGCATGCAAATGCAAGGCACAGGAGAGAAGAAGTCTTCTAGGAAGACATACAAGAACTCACTGGACTGCTTAGTTCGCATTTACAAGAAAGAGGGCATTAGGGGCATCAACCGAGGCATGCTGACCACCATAATCCGTGAGACACCAGGATTTGGAGTGTATTTCCTGGCCTATGATGTTCTGACGCGTTCACTGGGATGTGAAGCAGACGACCTATATATCATTCCCAAGCTGCTTTTCGCAGGGGGCATGTCTGGGATTGCTTCCTGGTTATCTACCTATCCAGTGGACGTTATCAAGTCCCGCCTCCAGGCAGATGGCGTAGGTGGAGTCAATAAATACAATGGAATCATGGACTGTGTCCAACAGAGCTGGCAAAGGGAGGGTTGGAGGGCTTTTACTCGAGGTCTAACCTCTACACTTCTCAGAGCTTTCCCTGTCAATGCTACCACATTTGCTACAGTGACTCTGTTCCTCATGTACATGAGAAACGATGGGGGTGAGAAAGACTGCGAAGCTGAGCATGAGCCTGTACAACAAGCACAGCTCCAAACTACAAGCCTCTAATTGGCTGCTCAAATCTCCTCTTCATCCAGAAGAATTATTTTACAGCACCTGTATGATGAATTGAAAGAGTTTTTTCCGCCCTTTTTGTACCGTGTTGGGAAGTCTAGTTCCCGTATTACCTGTATCAACAAACTTTCACCAGTTATCAAAGGTTTAAGTGCAAGGAGTAACACTCTGTCTGAGACTTTTCTTTGTAAAAAGTCAACCCAAGGTTCTGAAAGAAACTCACAGCATGTTTAGCTAAGCTTATCTCTACAACGAGATAGGGTGGATGCTGCTATGATTTTTTTTTAACTGAATGTTTAACAGTATGTTAAAGTCCAGAAATGTGGATTGAATCTAGTTGGCACTGGGAAAACTGTGTTGTGAACAAGCAAAATAGTTGATTCCAATCTGTATTTAACTGACTGAAGGTCAAGGGGATGTGGCAAGTTTAGTTCATGGAAAGACTGAAGGATATGGGTCCAAAAAAAAGATTACACTATCAAGTTCTTCAGCAGAAGTGACAAAAATAACTCGCCAGCTTCTTAAAGTTGCTGAAGGGGTTATTTATACACGATTTGCCCAAAAGTACGTGGACACCTGACCGTCCAAGTGACATGTTTGTGTAGAGCATCCCATTCTAAAAATACTGGTCATTAATATGGAGTTGGTCCTGCTTTTACTGTATCATAACAGCCTCCAGTAGATCAAAGATTTTCCAGCATGACTGTGGGGAGATGAATCTAATGCAGATACAATACATCAGTGAGGTTAGGCACAGATATAAACCAAGCAAACCTAGGGTGCAATCTTCCAATTTAAAACTAAGGTGTTCAGTGGTGTTTGTATCTGGGCTCCTTGCAGGCCACTTCAGTTCATCCTCACCAGAGGTACATAAATACAGTACAGGAAGCGATTCGTGATCACGTGCTTCCATGTAAAGCCAATCACACGACGCAATGATATGATTTCCAATGGGAAAATAAAAATATTCATTCATTTTCTCGGCCGCTTAATTCTATTTAGGGTCGCAGAGTGGCTGGCACCCATCTAAGCGGACTCTGGGCGAGGGTGAGGTACACCCTGGACAGCTTGCCAGGACATTGCAGGGCCAACACACACAACCATTCACACTCGCACCTTGGGGCAATATAGAAGTGCCAATTCCCCTAATATGTATGTTTTTGGATTGTGGGAGGAAACCAGAGTACCCAGAGAAAACCCGGACAAGCACGGGGAGAACATGCAAACTCCACACAGAAACGTCCGAGCCTGGGAAGTGAAACCAGGCCTTCTCACTGTGATTGAAGTAAGAAGCAAAAAGATTTAGATCACAAATAACAAATAAAAGGAAATGAAGTGACAAAATGGACAAATCAGAAAGTACTAATAACTTCATTCATTCATTTTCTGAACTGCTTAATCCTAGTTCAGGCGCCCATCTCAGCCGACTGTGGTAAGGGCATAGTACACCCTGGACAGCTCGCCAGGCCATCGCAAGGCAGAAACATGCTGACGGCTATGCAGCCTACTCTTTACGAAACTCAGCAATGGTTCTTTTACATGCCTCTCACCACAGACAGTGAGAGACATGGCCGGCATTTGATAACCCAGTTAGCGGCACTGGGGGGACAGCAGTGACATCCTGCTGATAGTGGGGCTTGAACCCTGTCTGGTATTTAATGGGATGAGTTAGTGACATCGCCAGTTGCTGTGCTCACTAATATCTGTACAGTTATCTAGGCATACAGCCCAAAATGTAAAATGTGCAAAAAATGTTAAAAAAATACAGAAAAGGTTTCTGCTTTGTCCTACGCCCAGAAATGCTTGAAATATAATTTACAGTATGTGCTGGTTTAATTATGTTCTGCTCAAGAAACCTCTTGGCTGCATGTTGGCGTAGTGGTTAGCACGTCTGCCTTACAACAAGAAGGTCTCCCTGGGTTTGTGTCTCAGGCTCGATGAGGGCGTTTCTCTGTGGAATTTGGGGTATTTGTGTGCTCTCCACTGGGTACTCCTGTTCCTCCCACAGTATAAAGACATAAAAGCATATTAGTCTAATTGGCTGTTCCAAAATGCACCTAGATGTGGATGTGAATGGTTGTGTGTGTGTGTGTGTGTTGCCCTGCGATGGTCTGGTGTGCTGAGTTGAGTCTCCAGGCTTCCACAACCCTGATAGGACTAAGCAGCCTGGAAATGAGTGAGTGGGAGTGAGTAAACAAAGTTTGTAGTAATTGAGAAATGAGAAGAAATAAAGACAAACAGCTAATTTCATCTCTGCCATTATAGCATCACTTTTATCCATTCGCCCGGCAGTGGAGAGCATTGTTGTGCAGCACCATTTTCTCAGTAGAGTAATGATGCAAGCATCATTATTTGCAGCCTTTGGTTGTTGTGGAACGCACTGAGACACATTTGCATTCACATTACAAAATGTGATGAGCCAAATGTGTCCTAGGCCACCTCCGAACATGGTTTAGGTAATCAGATTCTAAAGTATTTGTGAAGTTTAATGCCATTCACAACTGTATTTATTACTGACGTCTTGCTCAGATCATCCGAGATGAAAATTTCAGGTCTATATTGACCTTCCTTTGTGCACAAGGTCACTGTCGTGCTGGAGCAAATTTGGGCCATGCTCCTTAGTTACACTGAAAAGATGACACTTTAAATAATTGTGTGCTTCCAAGCTTGTGGTGATAAGTTAGTAAATACATTTATATTTAGAGCATTTGGCAGACACCTTTATCCAGAGTAACTTACGTTTTTTATCTAAGGGCCCATCAGTGGTAATGGGGCTTGAACTGCTTGGTAGTGGAGCTTGAACTGATCAGTAACTCAAACCCATCGAGATACTCCCCCAAACTCCATTGCTCATGGCATTCCAAAGAAAGACAGGAAGCTTCAATACCCATGACACAGCACAGTGTGTTCCCATTAAGCTATAGCTTAGACTGTGAACTGGTTATTTGCTGAAATATCACAATTCAGTACAATATTATCATAAAGTATTTCTGTACAGTCCAAACTCCCCCTGCTCTGATTAGTACACTACATATAGCTGCGGTTAAGGGGAACACATCATTATTCATGACACAGCACAACGGCTGTGTAATTGTTATATAATTAAAAAAATGAAGATGACGTTTATAGTGCACCTTGATTATATGATTTATTTCTTTACCTTTTGTTACTTTAATACCCAGTTAGTACTGTTTATTAAGTTTTGAGTTGCTGCATTATTTTAGTATTGCAATTTTATTTTAAACAATGTTCAGTTTTTAATAACCTTAGACAATCTCTGCAGTGAGTTACTTATAGGCATGATTATTATTACATTTGTTTCTTTTTTTTTGTGATGTTTTAAGGCAAAGGTTTAACATTCTTGTATATAGTTAAGATCATTCTTTGGTCAGTTAGCTCTGCTTGTTTTTACATGTCTTCTGTCAAGTGGAAAATGAAATTGTGAAAAACTATTTCTACTTTCCTGATTGTACATAATTGTGTTTACTGATGAATAAAAAGGAAGTAGAATGACTGCTGTGCATTATTGTCATCATTAATACATAGTAATATGAAGATTTGAGAAAGTAAGGCCTGCATGGTACTGCGCCATTGTAGATTTCATCATCCTGCTATACCATGGAGAGATCAAGGCTAAAAAAGAAACTTAAAGGATAGCTGAAAAGGTCAGGTTGTAGTTCGGGTGGTATAGAAATGACACACCATTCAAAATATTCACATTTTGTTGCTTTGCAGCCTGAAAGGAAGACACACATAAAATATTATTCAGTATGTACTATTTATTCAATACACAGCCAAGTGAAAGATATAGCACGATAGCAACAGTAAAAAAAATTATTCACAGATGGTTAAAGGATCACCGTCCCCTCCTAAAAATACTCGTAACCTTAATCAGATGTAACTGATCACCTTCTGTATTGTACACCACACTAATTGGCTTTCACCTGTGTATTTCAAGAGTAACATTATTAGTTCAGCATCATAACAGCTATTTCTAGAGCATTCCAGTGCTTGGAAGTGTAACTGAAGGCACTGTCAAAAGACCTCAGGGATATAAATAGGAAAAATAGATATAGATAGATAAAAATCCCCAGGAGTGTAGAAAAGTTCATTAGCAAGACGTGCAAAGTGTTTGACACTATCAGGATCATGGAGTCCCTAAAAAATTGGTTGGAAAAGTAAGATGGAAACTGCTCAGAAAGGTTATCCAGAGAGCAATTTTTTAACAGCTACAGGAATTTTTTGCATTATGTGTATGAGGCAATTATATCACCAAGGTTGATTGCATGGGCAGGTCGCATAAAAAAAAGTCTTGATTGAACTTTGCCAAAACGTGGATTCTGAAGATTCTGAAGTTAGAACAATGGTGATTTAAAGGTGCTATGGTTAGAATAGATCATAATTTAACTACTTGTCTTCAACACCAAAGGTATACCTGGCAGAGAGCAACAGAACCATCCATAAGATGCTATATCTACAGTAAAGCATGGCAACATCCTGTTGTGGGGGTGTTTCTCTGCAGCAAGGATTGTGGCACTTGTCAAGACAGAAGGAAAAATGGATGGGACATAATACATTCAAATTCTTGAGGAAACCCTCCTGTCATCAGCCAGACAGTTATCAATGGGAAGAAGGTTCACCTTCATGACAATGAGAAGTGGCTGAAAAGAAAAAGGTGAATGCCCTTGCATGGCCTAGTTAGAGCCCAAACTTAAACCCTACGGAAAATCCCCAGCAAATCCTCTCAGGAGTCCTGATAAAAAACAAAAAAAACAGGTTCAACAACCTTTGTACTACTGAAATACTAAAGCGGTTGTATCAGGTGTGTATATAACGGAACTATATATTAAATAATACAGTCTATCAAATGTCATTTTAGTTCAATACGATTTGTTCATACCATTTGTTACACTGGTTAGTTTTTCTACTACAGAAGAGTGGCACGTGACTGTGTACAGCACAGTACAGTTGTATTCCCCATTGAGTGACAATAATCAGTGTGGGGGCATGCCAGAACGAGTGTTTATAAGCCTGCAGAATTCTGGTTTAGCCTGGGAGGCCTTTTTTGCTTGTTCAGGCATAACTCCCAGCAGGTTGCTGATCTTCAAGCTGGGATTCTGTAGTGTCGTTTTTTTTTTTTTTTATATCTATTCAGGGTGCACAGAGCCTTTTTCATGAGACTATAGTTTTTTTCACTAGAGATATGAACAATCCATTTCAGATACTGAACAATGATAAACTCTCTGACAGTCAGTCTTTGTTATTTTCAAGGTATCTTGTTATCCATATAATAATGTATTTTCTCCACCATTAATACTGCATGTACGAAATCACTTAATAAACTACCTGCATTTCACCAGAACAATATCATCAGACTCGTAGTGTTGGCAAACATTGGATCATGCCTGAGACCAGCAAGAGAGTGTGATAATGGTTTTGTTTAAGATAGGTTAAACAAATACTTAGGATGTTACTACATACGTTCACACAGTTTTAGAATAAACGGTACTTGGTAATACCACAACGCATTCTAGGAAATAACACCCAGTTTTCCGTTTGGGTGCATGTATTGGTGTGTGTGTGTGTGTGAGAGAGAGAGAGACAGACACTTGGGTTGTAAAGTTTAACAACAGAGTTTGTTAATATGATGTGAATATGATTATATGGTTTTATTAAAGTTTCTATTACATTCACTGCGATGGCCTGGCGAGCTGTCCAGGGTGTACCCCACCCTCGCCCAGAGTCGGCTGAGATGGGCGCCAGCCTCCCC
>JBCNYG010000020.1:21608265-21620800 GCA_039654305.1 Porochilus rendahli
CCTCAATGTAAACAAACTTCCTTCAGAATAAACAAACCCTCTGAACGTATGTCATAACACTAATCTGATGATGAACCTACTTTCACTTTAAGCTCTATGAAACAAACCATGATGTGAATGCTCCAAGAGAAATATTCATTAAATAAAGCAAATAAAGATTTCAAAGATTAAAAAAAAATTGTTCCTACAATATTTTTCAGATATAACTATAATGTAATATTAGTCATACAACGACTATATGATATTCCTAATGGTTATATATGCGGCTGAGTTTATTTGTTTAATTTTTTCAATTTAATTTTTTTTTTATAACCGTTGTAGTTTAAATTCATTGAACCATATCTTGGTACGTTTCTGTTCTATTAAAAAAAACAAAGAAACAAACAAAAAAAATTAATAATAATAATAATAATAAACAACATACATGGAAGCCTTTTGTGGTTTTTTTTCAGATAAGCACAAAATCTCAAAAAAAAAAGACTGGTTTGGTGCTAGAGTGTCTTTTTACATCATCAGAGTAACAGTTTCTTACAATGAACTTCTATATTACCATCTAACATTTGAGACCAGGCACCATGCAGCAGTGGTGTTTGCATTAATTTATTTGCATAAAAGCATGAAAATAGACCAGTGTCTCATCCATATTCACTTGCTTTGACGCAAATTAAATGGATAAACTGAGCCAAGAAGAGGCTCGTTTAATTACATTACACAGCTACACTTGCTTATTCTTATATTAGCATGTAACGACAAAGAGAGAAAGTGAGAAAGCTGTGGTCTTATTACTATCCATGTACAGAAGAGCACATGAAATTAATATGGCACTGTCTCTCTGCGTCTTTGCCATTCTGTCATGACATCACCTACCGAATGATCTACACACACTGCGATGCAACCACCCTGGAATATCCCACCCGGATCTTTACACAATGCTTCTCATTAGTGACAGGAGAGAAAGAGAGCCGGGGAGGGGTGAAGACACAGAGGGACATGGAGTAGGTACCCTGGTAGAGCATCAATAGGTGGTCTTTTTCATTACATGGAACATACAACAATAACATACAATTTAATTCAATTGATAAAGAGAACAGAGTACCTTTGGTAATGTTAAGAAACATGGTTTCCATTTCCCTGTACAAGTCCATGAATACAGGGCTACGCTGAAGCTCATTTCTGGCACGTGATGTCTCTGAGCAAAGAGAAATGAATCCCAAAAACCAGCTTATTTTTTAAAAAGTTTTAATGAATAGAAAGATCTACAATCCTTATATGGACATATGGCCTTATACAGATGAGGACATAATTATTAGCCCCCCATCAAATTCCAAGTTATATTATAATATAATATAATATAATATAATAGAATAGAATAGAATAGAATAGAATAGAATAGAATAGAATAGAATAGAATAGAATATGTACAATGCCCCTGGTAGTTTTTGGGTTTTGTTAAATAATTTTGAGTGCAAAGTAAAATAGCGTAGGCATCCAAAATAAAACTGGGATGTTTAGAAAGTGTTGAAAATTCCTTGTTCTGTTAGAAAACACTTTGGACATTTTGAAGAAAACTTAATTTCATAGAAGACTTATAATTTTTTACTAAAGTGTGCACGCATTAGAAATAAACAAGAGTGACAAAAGCAGTGAAGAGTTCAAAATCTGTTGAATTCGCTCAGGTACCTTTAGAGCCTGACATGATGTTCTGTGTGAAAAGAAAGAGAGATCTGAGGCCCATCTGCTGCAGGAGCTCGTAACCATGGTAGAGGCTAATGCACAGAGCGAAATCCCCCTCCACTGCACCATGCTGTGCTCCCTGTTAGCAAAACAACCCCATAAAGGTCTAATAATACACACTGTGTTCACCTATTAGCACCACAGGCATATTTTATGGTGACTATTGAGTTCATCTAAAAAATTATTTACACATGAGAAAAAACACCAGCAAAAATATGCATGTATAAATGCATCAATAATCCAGCAACATACTTTTGCATGTATTCCATAACATGAGAATTACAGATTTACAAAACTGATAAAATTAATATTTTAAATTCACACATTTTAACAGGAAAATAATGGAATCACCACACCCCGTGGATGTTCATCCAGCTTTATTTCTTTTTTTACTTTTCTTTTTTTAAACATTGTAGTTTTATATATATATTTATATATATTTTTTTTTAAATAACTGAACATTCTGTCTTTGTTAAGAATTCCTCAAACAAATTAAATTACTTAAATGAATGGAATTTCCCTCCCAGAAACATTATAGAATCACCCAATATTAAGAAAGAAATTAAAAAAATCATCATCCTAAAAAAAACAAATATAAATAAATAAATAAATAAATTGATTTTCACTTTCAGTTAGATTGAGATCCTGTCTGCTTGCTAGCCATGTCAATAAGTGCCTTTCTTAAAAAAAACAGCTTTAACTCTCTTTCAGGACAATCGCCACCAACCCTTTTTTCACTCCTCTGTGTAGATATTCAGGCTGGTTTGTAATTGGCTTTCTTTAATGTAATTCTTACAGTTCTGTTACTATTTCTGCTCATTTCCCCCCTTTTTTTGTTGTAATGCAATGTTTATTTTCAAAGCATTCTGCTCTGAGCTATTTATCTGAATGCTAATACATCATTCTTGTTTTAACTTTATAAGCCTTCCATTTTGTTTACCAAATTTTAAACACTGATGACATAAACAGCAAATTTATTTAGTGATTTATATACTTGCTATGGGCTAAAAAAGCTGGGAACATCCTTAGGGTGAAGTGATTCCTTCATTTTTGTAGGGGGTTTTAGTAACAGTGGTTGTAGTAGTAGTATAAATATAGTCTCTGTGAGCTGATGTGTAATATTTTTTATATTTAAACTGTTGTACCATGAGATGAGACGGTGGGTTTCGTCTGAATTGCTCTCGTGCCAGAATGACCTGGTACTTTGTGAGGAAGCGAAGATCACGTTGGTTAAGCATACTCATCTGGGTCAGACGGGATGTAAACCTTTCCAAAACCTTTAAAGAACAAAAATAATAATAAGTAATTAAATAAATAACACAACCGGGCTGTTATACAATACGAAATAAATTGCTGATAATGGCCGAGGACTGGTGGCCGAGGCCTGGGGTGCGTTGGTGTTCCAATTCATCCCATAGGTTTTCAGTGGGGATGAAGTTGGGGCTCTGTCCAGGCAACCCGAGTTCATAAACTCCAGCCTTAACCAACCATGTCTTCATGGAACTCGCATGGCCACTGCCATGCTGAAATATTTGATTTGGACTTTTTAGTTGTGGCAATGAATTGAAATTGTATTGCTACAGCATACAAAGACATTGTATAGAATTGTGTGCTTACAACATTGTTACTATGTTGATAGTGGAGATGCGTAATGGTCAGG
Organism: Porochilus rendahli; assembly: GCA_039654305.1. Taxonomy (NCBI): domain Eukaryota; kingdom Metazoa; phylum Chordata; class Actinopteri; order Siluriformes; family Plotosidae; genus Porochilus; species Porochilus rendahli. The sequence continues at coordinate 21,611,660 of JBCNYG010000020.1, forward strand.
TCTCAACAAATTTTGGCTGTACAGTGTGAAAGGCTTTCGAAACAAAAAGAAAAAACTAACATAGCAGTGTTCTGGATGTTGCCCATACTTTCTTCTTTAGTAAATGTATATAACCATATAAGCAACCACAGAATGTCTCTGGATGGGAGATCGTTACTCCTGACAACTGAGACTTACACAGAGATGAGCTGCATTTTTATTCAATCTAGACAAGAGGCTCGAATTTAGATTCAACTATACTGCACAGTTTATATATAATGCACAGTTGGGTGTTTAAGGAGTTAAATCATCTGACTGTAGTCTACTTGTATATGGAGCTGGAACATCAGCTCAACCTTAGCTCTATCTATAAAAAAAACATGCTCTTCATTTATCAAGTATAATGCCAAAAGTGAAGGAGGTTAATTAAATGACCTGTCACAGCACACACAAGCTTATGTACATCTTGAAGCTGCCCTCATTCCCAAACATTTGCACAGGCAGATGTGGACAAGGAAATATTTAGCTTTCTATCTAAAATTATAAAAATTAAAAGCTACCTCTGGGACTCTTTTCAACTGACTTAATCCAAAGAAAGGTTAGATACAGCCACACAGCTCATCCATTCAGACACACAGGCCCTAAAGTGCCTGGATTAATGCAGTGTTGCTAGGTAACATGACGTACAAGCCTTGACCTCAGATAAGTGCTTTAGGCCTGTTATGAGCATTGTGCACATTCAGAATAGTAACGTATGTGAAAGCCCACTTCACCACTTCTTGTGCACAACACAAATAAATTCAGTTCATATACACACATCAGAGAGACTAAATATTTTTGACCACTTTTCTAAGCTTACAAAGTGATGTCATTAGGTGATGATGATGATGCCTGGATGTTATACTGAATTGGTGTTTTTTGATTAGATATACCCAGCACACAGCATATAAGGAGGCAAGATTATAATGATTAATGAACCCTAGCAACTGGCTTTTTCAAGGACACTGAGTGCTGGTGCTGTCCTCATCACTGGGTTTAATCTGCCTGGGATTTTGTCAGTTGGTGTTTGTCTATAAGGATGAGGTTATATAAAGTACACAATATGAATTAAGCACTCTAATGCTGTAATGATGAAATTAAGGAAGTATTTGAATCTTTTTCTTTGTAATGCCTCAGTTACGCGACTATGTTGCTAGTTAGCTTCATTATTAGCATCATTGAGCTCTATGAGGTTAGCATGCTATACAGCTAGCACCATTTCCAATTCATCCCAGGCATAAAATGCAACAACATAGTAAATGAAAGTATTTGATGTGATGAGCCAATTTTTTTAGATAGTCCTCTATCTCTTTCCTTACAACAGCATAAATATTGAGAAAATGAAATGAGAAAATCTCTTAAATAAAAAATAATGTCTATAAGTATATGCTACATGCAAAAGGAGTGATCTTTATGATCTCGGGTTCAAAAATCATTATTTTGATTAGATAATCCTTGAATCAAAATTACAGACCCTTACAGTTTGTCACGGGCACTCTACACAGGCAGCATCATTATCACGCTTTAAAATGGAAAAAATAAACTGCAAAAATCTCATTTTTCCTATTTGTTTATGTGGTACGTAGGCTAACGCTGCCTTCATGTGCTATCAAAATTATGCCACTTAATATTTTAAAGTCAGAGTTACAAGAATGTTACGACCAAGTACTCGGTTGTTAGTGCTAAATGAAAAATAGTGGACGCAAGACTAACATCGCTGTTCCCACAGCAACCGCTTCCCTACTATAACTTAGTGCCACACTAAGAGGATAGTCCATTTGATATAAATAAAGCAATATATAGCATTGTTCTATATCAGTTGAAGTGCACATAACTTACAGATTAAAATAAAGAACATTATCTACAGCTAATATTATATACACTGATTAAAAAAATACATTCCATCCATTACTGAACCTGTCCTCTGCTCTACCATGTTGGAAAGTAAGTCACCTAACTCAGATATTAAAATTATTTTTGAACTCAGCACATGAAGGCAGCATAAGCTCTATGGAGGCTATGTACGAGTATTCTCAAAACACTCTTGGCTCTTCAGCACTGTTAACTTTGCTCAAAGCATATATCTCACCTGACCGGTCTCTATAGTGGTTAAAATTATTACATCAATTGATTACAGCATTTAACCTTTCAGGCATAGTGTTCACATATTTTTTAATTTCTTCACTAGCTAAACCATTCCATAAGGATTAAAGTTCATTCATGCAAAAGTCAACAAAAATAAAATTTGCAAATTTTTTCTGAGAAATTGGTATTTTCTGTGTTTTTGTTTATTACTTTTACCTCAGTATACTTGTCAAAATTATTATTTTTTGGTTCTCATTGCCTACAATAGATAGATCTTTGCCCTAAACTTGTATACACCATGAAAGAACAATACAAAGGCGAAATGAAGTTTATCACAGGGAAGTACACACATGATTTTTAGCGCTGCAATCTTTCCAAAGAATCTCAGATCTCTCTTGATCACGTGCTGTGTCAGGTCACGTGACATCGCTCGTGCGCTTTATAACGCGACGTGCCGCAGCTGGTGAGACGCGTCGCGCGCTGAGCGCAGAAGGACGGTAATTTTTTTCCGCTGTGTTGAAGAAACGTATTTTAAAACTGTTGAATTTTTAAAGAGTTAAAAACTTTTGAACTCGAACTCCTGTTGCGTGCACTCACTTACTGTCCGAGGCGCGCGCGGTTGGGGTCAGAGGGGACCGCGAAGTGTGACGGGCGCGCGGTTGGGGTCAGAGGGGAACGCGCAGTGTGACGGGCGCGCGCGGAGCTGAGGATGAACAGCGGAGGCTGCGGTTTAAATGGCGGCGCTGGAGGAGAGTTTCAGGGGTCGCGACCTCAGCGTGGCACGATCACGCTGGAAGATCTCGAGTCTTTCTCGGAAGATCAGCTCTCGGATTCCGGCACAGGCAGTTTTGAAGAGAGGGACATGCCGGTAGAGGAGGAGGAAGAGCAGGACAGCCTGCTCAGGTACTGGCAGGACGTCGCCAGAGGACACCAGATTGAAGTGCCGACAGGTAACATTCTCACCTGATTCCTGGGTCTGCTTTGCAACACATTAACAACAGCTCTAGCGGCTGCCACGTTATTGAGCGACCTAGTTTTAAAGCAGATAATCTCCACCTCTTTAATCCTGCGCCTAAGGCTTCAAATGCCTTCTGTTTCAAATAACACAGACAAATGACCCACGTGACCTTAGGGATAAACCATATGACATTAAAGATCTTGTCACGACTCCTGTGGCATTTCTACCATATCCACTTCAGTCAAAATTTAGTGGACACCTGACCATCGCTCCTGTATGTGTTATTTCCCAAACTCTCTCAAACGTGGACGCACACAAATATACTGCACGCCGGTTTCCTCCCACAGTCCAAAGACATACACAATAGTCTAATTACAATATAAAAATACTTAATTTTTGTTTGTTTGTTTCACACTTTAAATTTTATTTGTTTTTCATTTAATTGTAGCTTTTTAAAATGACATCACAATAACTGTTCATGTTAAATTTAAATTAACAGGCTACTGTTAATCCTGAGACCCGGCCAATTCATTTATGTTCTTTATAATGGATATTTTGTTCACCTGTATCTTACATAAGTATTTGGAGGTACCCTATCAAGCCCTATAGTATTCTGTAGAAGACATCCTGGGCTTTCCAGTGATGTATCATGTGATGGGTTTGCATGCTGGGAACTTTGCTTTTTTTTTCTCTATCAAATGGCTGCCATACCAACAACCACATTTTATGGAAAGAGGAGAGGCAAGTTAAATATTCTTTATCCATTGCTATTTTTACCATGACAATTATATATATTCTTGTTCTTTAACATGTAAATAACTATTTTTACATCTGAGAACAGTTTAATTATTTCTGTTTTGAAATAAGTCATTTAATTAATGTCAACTGTAGTGGACATCAGGACTATTTTAATGTATTTAATGACTGCACATTGTTGTAGGAGAAAAAAGTGAAGCACAAAGGATTCTATATCACATAATAGAGGGAGATTTAGATTTGGGGCTTTCAGCTGAGGAAAAGGATGAGGAGGATGAGTATCAGCCTGTGATAGAGGAAGATGATGATGAAGGAGAGGGAGAAGATGCAGGAGAATCTGATGAGTCAGAGTCAGAGAGGGAACAGGAAAGTCGTCGTGCTCTGTGGGCTAGGACTAACATATGATTTATTTAGTTTCAGGCCAATGTATTACATGTTATTATGTTAGATTATTGTAGTATTTGTTTTAAATTAAAAACAAAGTGCCTGTTATTAGCAGGAAAATGACACCTGATAGGTTCTACAAGCTGAGAAGCTCGATCAAGATTGTCTATGACCTGGATGTAACTGAAAAGGCAGAGGAGTCAGACATTTTTTGGAGAGTCAGACCATTGCTTGACCGTGTCAGCCTTCCAAGGTTCCATTGATGAGCAAATTATCCTGTTCACAGGCCGCTGCCCAATCAGACAGTATGTGCCGGGAAAGCCAAACCCTACTGGCCTAGAGGTTTTTGTACTTGCCTCTCCAAATTGTCTGGTCCTGGATTTTGAGGTCTATCAGGGCAGTTCAGGGGGCAAAGACTGGGAGTTGGAGCTGCAGCGGTCTTGCGTTAGGTTGAGTCAGTTCCTACAGGAGCTTGTGTTCTTTGATCGATTTTTTCAACAATCGATCTCATGGATACTTTGCTCTCAAAGGGTCTTCCAGCAACTGGAACCATTATGAAGAACAGGGTTCCAAAGCAATACCAGCTGCCAGCAGATAAGCAGCTGAGAAAAGATGGGAGAGGGGCTTTAGTGATGTTGGTCCAGAAGGGGGCCTGAGCTGGCAGTGACAAAATGGTTTGATAATAAACCAGTTCTGATGGCCTCCACTGTCTATGGAAAAGATCCAGAGGATATCTGTAGCAGATGGTCCAACAAAGACAAAGGTCATGTCCAGGTGAGACGGCCAGCAGTAATCAGAATATAATGCCAACATGGGTGGCATAGACCTCTGTGACCGAATGCTGAGCTTCCACCGCATGTCAACCAGGACCAAGAAGTGGACGTCACGTGTGATGACGCATTTCTTTGATGTTTCCATCACAAATGGTTGTTGTTCAAATTGAATGTGTTCTTGGATGAATATCACTCTAAAGATATAATCTGCTACGTTTTTCTCGTTTTCTAAATTCAGTTCCATTCTTGCACAGATATCGTCCTGTTGTCCTCTACAGTGGACATGCTGTGAAATTAAAATAAAAAATATATTGAAAAAAATAAAAATCATAAGGTGCTTTTTTTAAGCCCAAATAAACAGGAAATCACACAAAAACTGAAATTATAAGACACTTATTTTTTTTGGTTCTCAAGAGGGTTATAGCAAAGTGTAAACCTAGGAAAAAGCATTTTGGAGGCATGAAAGAAAGACTAAAATTATATTAAATGACCAAATTCAGTCAAGTCATTTGACTTGACACAAATTTAGCGAATAGGTGAGATGTGTGAAAATTATTTAGCAACAAGGTCCTGTTTTCGACTCCGAGGAAATTTTTCATTGAGTTTGCATGTTTGCGTTAGGGTAACTGGCTGGTCCAAGTTGCCCCTAGGTGTGAGAGTGACCGAGAACGGTTGTGTGTTGCTCTGTAAATATAGAAGCATGGTGGTGGTAGTGGTTTTCACATGCACCTCAAAGTAAGAAAGTCCCAGGCTCTGCAAGGGCATTTCTCTGTGGAGTTTGCGTGCTGTCCCCATGCTTGTGTGATTTTCCCAGACGGTCCAAAGACATGAACATTAGGATACATGGTTGTTTCAACTGCCCCTAGGAGTTAGTGCGAATGGTTGTGTGTGTGGGTGTGTGTTTGCCCTGCGATGCTAGCAAGCTGTTCAGGGTGTACCGCGCCTTCGCCCAGGGTCGGCTGAGACAGGCTCCAGCCTCGTGCAACCCACAGTAGGATTGAGTGGTTCAGCAAATGAGTGAGTGATTGAGTGACAGCTAAAAAGAAAAGAAAAGAAAAGAGCAAGAATATGGGATACTTTTATTCTGGACAATGAAGGGTCAGCCAGGTCAGAGGAGGGGACAGTAAAGACCTTTTCCCCCGAAACAAGGCATCGAAATCTGCCTCAAACGCTTACATCAAACACCATTCATACGCTGATACTTGTATACACAGGGAACCCCGTTCGTCTGGCCACGCAGTCCTGTCATTGTTGTTAACAGATACAGAACCAAGCCAAGATGTAGAACAGGTGAATATGAGATACTAAGCCCATGAGCTGGAGTGGTTTCACCTGGAAACCTTTATATGCATCCAAAATGAACTGATAATAAAAAATAAACCACATCTTTGATTCACTAGTGATTGGGTACCTTTAAGTGTTGATGTATGCTCCATGTTGGGCACAGTGAGCTGATTTGTTTGGGAAATTGAGTTTGTGGAAGACATTTGTGCTGCCAGAAGGACAGGAAGGAACCCTAAATGTGTTCATTCAAAAAAAATCCGTCTATATAGAGTTATTACTGATTTATTAAATGATCTGATGTGTGTGTGTGTGAGAGAGAGAGAGAGAGAGAGAGAGAGAGAGAGAGAGAGAGAAAGAGAGAGAAGAGTTGCTTGTCGGAATGGAAAGCACTAGATTTGGGATCGTTTTCACACCTGTAGTGTTTTTATTGGAGAAAAAACACAGACATTACAAGTCACCGATCGTGAGAAAGTGAAAATCCTCTTATTTTATTTTCTGTTAGTATAAACAAGACTCTATCAGCCGTTGTCTCTTTGATATGTTTTCGCTCGATGAATCCTGATGTTGCCGTTTTGGGCTTCATTGCACACATGTTCAGATTACAGCCACACAAATCGATAGTTTTAATCTCCGCCTTCAAAGATTTGTGTTCGTAAGAAACCGAATACTGGAATACTACCTGTACGATATACCTGTAAAACGTATTTAATTGGCGTGTAATCGGTGGTGTAGTGGCTAGCACGTCCGACTCACGGCAAGAAGGTCCTGCCTTCAAGTCCCGGGCTCGGCGAGGGTGTTTCTGTTTGCAGTTTGCATGTTCACCGCATGCTTGCATGGGTTTCCTCTGGGTACTCTGGTTTTCCTCCAACGGTCTCAATACATGCACATTAGGCTAATTGGCTGTTCCAAATTGCCCCCAGATGTGAGGGTAAGTATAAGTTAGTAAGAGTATATCGGCTCGGTGATGGACTGGTGAGCCCTGTGTCGGCTGAGATAGGCTCCATCCTCCCCGCGACCAACTCTGATTGGCTGATCTACTCCTAGGATATCAGTTCATATTCTATTACCTGAAACATCACCACAGAATTTTATTTTGTTTTTTTTTTTTAAGAAAATGGCCGCGACTTTTTCTAAGCTAAAAGTTCATTAGTAGTTAATATTTACAAGAATTACACAATTTTTTCAGGTTGCTGTGACGAATACACCTTTAGTCTTCTGTACGGCCTGACGTTCACAGGAGAGCACATATTTATACTTTTCAATTTTTAAGTATTTGAATATAATAATAAAATTATATATATATATTTCTTATAATCCAGAGGACATAATAAAACATTTTTTCCACCCCCTCTGAGCGGATATGACTAATAGCCTGTTCGGATATCATATCCGATCATAGGTCGGAGTAAATATACATCAAGAGCCAGCGCCACCATCACGACGGGGACGACCAGGGAAGCTGTCCCGCTCCCAGTAGAGTTTAGTAGTCCATCGACATGCAGAAGAAAACTGCTTAAAATACATGTTTGTAAATAAAGACCTGAATCATTTTCAGTCATCAGATAAGTTAATATTTTCCACATTCTGCCGTTTGTTTATATTGAAAATAATGTTTCAGTCCAAGCCTGTACACTTCGTTTGAATAAAAATGCATATAATTCGTACGGTGATCTACGAATAGTCCTCAGCCAGCGTATCCAGGTAACTCGTATCTGCATAGAGCAGAAACCCTGAAAACAGACTGTCAGCCCAGCTAGGGTCAGAAAACAGGCCGTTCTGGTCCTTAAAGAAGATCTCCAGCCACACCTCATCCTCTGGGTTCAGGAATATCACCGTCGAGCCAGAAGCGACGTCATGATTCCCAGTGTTGGCATCGTACGTCTTTATCCGATACTTTCCGTTCTGCACCAGACCGATGGCTAAGTGCTTATTGGCAAGCGTGATGTCATAGGAGAAGTAATAGACGCCTGGGTATGCGCATATAAATTTGCCTGTCTGTGGGTTGTAATGGCCGCCCTCGTCGAAGAGGACTTTGTTGAACTTGATTGGCGCTTGCTCAGCTGGGTAGCTGCTGGTGATGGCTACAGAGAAGGCGGATTTAGGTACCAGGCTGCCACAGAGGCACTTGCCTGTCGGTCCTTGTGGGCCCCTTCGACCCTTCTCTCCTTTCATTCCAGGCCGTCCTTGGGGTCCTTGATGTCCTGTGTTTCCACCGTCGCCTTCTGGGCCTTGTTTACCTTTCGGACCTCTTTCTCCACGCTCGCCAATTTTGCCAGTTGGGCCAACTTTTCCTTTAATTCCTGCAGAATTCAAAAACAGGACAGTGAATCATCCAGAACTGTCATTTACTTTACATGCTAGTGTGAATGTAGCTTAGGACAACCGGTGTTGACCAGGAACTACACTGCCTGGCCAAAACAAAGGTCACTCACTGAAATATTTTGTTGGAGGACCTTTAGCCTTGATTACAGCGTATAATCACCTTGGCATTGTTGTGTCAGCTAGTCAGGTCGAGGCTCAGCAACATTAATGTGGCAATAAAATGTAGTCAGCTGACAACCTGAATGTAGTAAACGACCGGGTTATCCCTTTCTTTCCTGCAGGTACTGAAACTCCTTGGGACGTGCTGGAGAAGACTAATGGAGTGGTTTGAATTTTAAAATCATCATTTCAAGATGTTGGTGAAAAATGTACCCAGCTCTAGATAGGCGTTAACATCATTTGCCAAACTACTTAATCCTGCTAGGGTCACAGGGAAGCTGGAACTTATGTCTGCTGACTCTGGGCAAAAAGGGCCGCACGGCGCCGTAGTGGTTAGCACATCCGCCTCACAGCAAGAAGGTCCTGGGTTCGATTCCCAGCTCGGGCGTTTCTGTGTGGAGT
>JBCNYG010000020.1:21642502-21656505 GCA_039654305.1 Porochilus rendahli
GTTCGGGAGGCATTCAAATCAGATGTCTGAGCCACCTGAACTGGCTCCTCTCAACACAAAGGAGCAGCGATTCGACTCTGAGCTCCTGCCGGATGACAGAACTTCTTACCCTATCTCTAAGGGAGAGCCCTTGACAGGTATATCATCTGGGCCAACTGACTTTCCATTCTTCATTCTTCTCTCTACATTCTCCAACTGTCTCTCGCTCTCATATTCTTCATTTATCAGCTTCCCAAAATACTCTTTCCACCTTCCCAACACCCTCTCCTCGCAGTTCAGCGCATTACAATGTGCATCCCTTTTCACTCTAGCCTGGGTTACGTTTTTCTCTGCTCGATCCCTCTGCCTGTCCAGTCATAATAAATCTTAGGCACTTTTCACTAATCTCTTTTCCTTGGCGCTTTCCTGAAGTCCCTCATCCCGTGACCGAATCTGTCTTCGTTTCTCTATCCAGATGCCACCGCAAGTAGCTTCCTGGTTTACTCCCTCACCACAACTGCTGTAGTTGTCCGGTCATCCACCATCCTTCCAAAGCACCTTTCTCCACTCTTGTGCATCACTCTATGGTCCTCCCTTTCCTTGAAATATGTATTCACAACTGTTGTGTATGTTCTTTTGTTTTTTGCAAAATGAACCACTTTTAGCACTTCAGTGTTCCTCTCCTTGGCACTGTACCTGCCCATCATTTTCTCTTCATCTCTGTTCCCCTCACCAATATGCCCACAGAGATCTGCTCCAAGCACAGTGGTGGCCTGGTGGTAGGGTGCTGGATTACTGATCCCAAGGTCAGGGGTTCAAACCCCACTGTCAGCAGATTGTCACTGCTGTACTCCCAGTGCAGCTAACTGGGTTATCAAATGCAGGCCATGTCTCTCACTGTCTATGGTGAGAGGCATATAAAAGAACCATTGCTGATTTTCATCAAGAGCGCCAGCCTCCCCTAATTAGGAGTAAGCGGTTCAGAAGATGAATGAATGAACCACTCCATGTATTTTCTAAGCTGCTTAATCCTAATTAGGGTCGTGGGAAGGCTGGCATCCATCTCAGCTGACTCTGGGTGAAGGCAGGGCACACTCTGAACAGCTTGCCAGGCTACTGCACGGCCAACACACATACAACCATTCAGACACACACCTAGAGGCGCTTTGGAACAGGCAATTGGCCTATTGTGCATGTTTAGACTCTGGGAGGAAACCTCAGTAAAACGTAAAAATCTTGTTTTAGTTCGTTCCTGTGTAGCATATTTGTAAAAAGTATTTGAGATTGATAGACTATTCGGCTTCTTTCACCTTGCCTTCAGTAAATAACTGTTATTTAGTGTATGAGCTAGGTGATGAATAAATATTTAAACACAGTGTTAAGAACCTGGGCTCTGGTGCAGAGTCTAACGCAAACTTGGAGATGGCAGGTAGGAGTCTGTCAATGAGATCTTCAGTTCCACAAAATAAGCGTCCAGTGCCAATCTTCTCAACAAGAGTATTCAAGTGCTGGGCAGTGCACTTCCTTACAACTGCATTCAAGTGACTGTTGGAAACAGAAACAGACAAAGAGAATAACATGTTCAAGTCCCAGAAAATGAATATGAATCTTTTAGCATTTAGCCCCACCCTCTATTACACTTATAATAACCTGCAATCTTCACCGAAGACTTTCCATCTATTTTAGATGCGAGTACTCGCCCAGTCAACATGTTAGTTCTTGCAAAATATTTTTAGTGGGGTTGATTTCAGGTTTCTGTGCAAGACACACAAGCTCTTCAACTTTTCAACTTTGGCCAACTGTGTCGCTATGTAGCTTGCTTTGTGCACAGGGGAATTATCATTCTGGAACAGGTTTGGGCTTAATTCCAGTCAAGAGAGACTGTAATGCTACAGCCACCTGTACTGAATGTAATGAACCACATATCGGAGTGATGATCAGGTGTTAAAAGTGCTACACCACTGCTACACAAAAATATGTCAACTTCACAGGCTTGTAATGACTTTAAATCCAGCACCAAACAACCCAACTGTAAAATCCTTCATTTTCAGAAGCACTACAGTAACAAAATAAATCAGAGACTTTATTCTACACCAAAATCTATACAATGAATAAGTTAACAATAACTTCTAAAACCCAAAGTGGCACAGAAACATTGTCAAATCTGATACAAATACAGAGCTGTCATTTGACCACCACATGACACAAAATCACGACAAACAGAACTCAAGACACAAGACTCAAGTAATTTCTTGCACTCCAAAATTTGAAAATGTTCTGCCGAGATCACAAACATCACATTTCATTTTTTTATTTATAGTCCTAAGTCTTTAACATGAACTTCCTAGAAGAAATCCTCATTTGTTCTGGTTAACTGTCATCTGAATAATCAGTAATCAAAAAGAATAGAGTGTTCTCCGTTCCTGGAGAGCTACCTTCTCGAAAAACTTTGGCTCCAGCCCTAACCGTGCACACTAAACAATTCGATATTTGCCATACAAAGGTGTGTTAGATTTTAGTTGGAGATAAGACCTGCAGGAAGGTAGATCTCGAGAAGAAGGGTCTGCTTACATTAGACACCTCAGTAACACCACACCTAGTTCAGAATACAAACCAGTCCTGATGACAGAGAACAGCCAGAAATTAGAACTTGAACAACTCTTGAAACTTACTCCAGTCCTCCAGCGAGTAGGGCGTACATGCTGCGTTTAGGTGTGCAGTTCTGCACCATGCTGTCTAGGGCTGCATCCACCTCCTGCCTGATGAAAACATTGGTCTCTCCTGCTTTGTGGAGCAGAACCTTAGCTGTTACATCCAGCTCCTGGTCCATTCCCTTCTGCAGGTTAGAGTACAGCTCTCCTAAAGTCTCGACAGCAATACGGGATACTCCTGAGCGAAGGTTCCGAACCTATAGCATAGAAGGCACACACTGGCCCAATCACAAGAATATAACCAATATAACGTGGACACAGTCAACTCCATTAACTCCACTGTACCACTTAAAACACACAGAAGTTTTTTAAACTTTTATATGAACTCATTTTTCATGTTACTAGTCTCTCTATTTATGGGTTAGTATATCTATATACTTTGATATAGTACACTACGTGCACCACATGCTTCCTCAATCTTCCTCAGATTTCAACAGGGCTGTGTTGTAGTGTTCAAGTCAAGTACTGCCATTTGTGTACTCACTGGAAATTATATCATTGCACTCAAAACGTCATTGCACTCATACCTGTAGAAGAGGAAAGCAAAGGTTTGGCTTACCTTTTGAATTATAGCAAGACAGACAGCGTGAAGCTTACTACTCAGCACATCAGAGTGACACTGTGCCAAATAACACAGGATATTGAGCCCTTTGATTTTTTCCTGACTGTAGGAAGAGACAGAGTTTGTATTACTGCACTGGTTATGTAAGTTATGAAAAATTAAAGAAAGTTATATATTCTATCTTATATCCTAATACAAGCAGAATACTTTTACAATTGACAGAGTACACTGTGTACACTGATAAGCCATAACATTAAAAACATTATGACCGCTGAAACCTCATTACAGTGACACCTGCCAGGGTGTGGGATGTATTTGCTTTTGAAATACAGTGAGATGTACAGTGCTAAACATTTTACTGCAGCCAACCAGCCAGCACCACCACTAGACCCAATGTGTATTCACCAGTGTCTGTTTGTTTGTTTGTCTGTCCGTTAGCAGAATTACTCAAAAACTACTGAATCAATGTTCGTTTAATTTGTTGAAGGGGTAAGGCCGTGGTCTGGAAAGATTACATTTTGGAGCATGGAATCATGTAAAAAAAAATAAAATCCCTAAATCCCCCAAAGTTCCTATATTTAACATGCCCAGGCAAATTGTTCATTTGTGGACCACTAGGGGGAGACATTTTATTATAACTCCATCAAGGCCATTAATTTTTTTTATTCCTTGTTTGTCTCCAACACAGGGGACATGGGGGAAAAATCATTTTAAGAACATTCATTGATTCATTCATTTTCTGAACCGCTTATTCCTAATTAGGGTTGCGGGAAGGCTGGCGCCCATCTCACCCTGGACAACTCGCCAGGCCATCGCAGGGCCATCAGTCACACAACCATTCGCACTCACACTCACACCTAGGGATGATTTTCATTTTATTAAAATAGTTTTCATTTTTATTTTATTTATTTATTTGTTTAATTTTGTACTTTATATTTTATATAAAAATTTTATGTATGATACTTGTTTCTTATGTAAAATATTGATAGGGCTTTTGAGTCCAAGAATTTCTTTGCCACTGTGATGTCCAACAGTTACCTGTACATGATAATAAAACTTGAAAATTAAAATTTGAAGGGGGTTGCCCTAAAAATACTTTCATAGACCTCTGCTTTCACCTTGCCTCTTAGAGTGGTGTTAAAAGTGTCTGGACCCCCAGGTAGCTTTTGATGCTGCTGCCATCAGCTCAGGATGGAGAATGTCTGCATGCTGAATTAAATCTGAAGTCTCTACTTTCAAAAATGAAAACAAAAACAAAAACAAACAAAACCCCTGTATTGACCAGTTCTGTCACACATGTCGATTATATCGTTTCCAATAGTCTCATGCACCAGACCTTTGTATACAAACAGTGTAGACAGCTAGATTTTAAAATTTTACAGTGTCTGGGTGTCCAAGGCAACACTTCAGACAGGCAAGTACGCATGCGCAGATGAACATGATGTCATTACAGTAGCTGCTGTGAGAGGGTGACTAAATTCTTAGTATTAAATTTCATTATGCATTTGGCAAGTTAAACCCGGTGGGAATAAAAAAAAAGTTTTTCCCAATTACATTTTTTTGCTAGAAATCATTAATATTAACGTTAGCAGATCTGTGAAACAAGGAATAAAAAAATGGCCAAACTTAATCCAGTGGTGTCTGTCGGCGGTACCTACTTTTAATAGATGCTGCAGTGTACGTTATTTAAACAGTTGATAACATTATAAATAATTACCTCAGATCAGACTAACTCAGGTTTAAGGAAAGAGAAACATTTATTAAGTTTAATATGCTGTATAGTTTTTGACTCACCAGTCCTCAGATTCAAGCAGGTCGAAGCTCTGCTCAAGGGCAAGTTCCGGCTTGGTCAACAGCAAGTCTGGCTGCTCCACTGGATCCTTCGGGGTAACCGGCGTGATTTTATCTAAACAGAAAATGAGGATGAAAAATGCTAAAAATTATTTCATCATAATTAGATGGAATAAAAATGTGATTTTTTTTGAAAACCTGCTGATAACGACTTATGATTAATTTTCATTTCATTCATCGCTAAAATTACAGTTTCACCATATTTGTTTTTTTAATGCACAGGGTTCTCAAAACTAGCACAAATCTGACACATGTGGAAGCATTACCAGAGCTGTTGGAACCGAGATGGTGGTACTCTGGACATACCTGGAGCACTTCTCAAGTGTGGCAGTGTGGGTTTCGGGGGTTTCAGCTGATGTTGGGGACTGTCATATTTTTGTGAATTTGTGGGTCCCTGTGCACCCATAAGGTTGGTAGGTGATTCCTCCCTGAGGGCTTCAGGCTTAGTCAAGGGTAAAACACTTCCATTCAACTGCAACTCTAGGGGCAGGGAGGGAGAATTTACCGACTCTAGAATTTCTGACAGTCAACACAAGGAAAACTTGGAGCATTCTGTGAGTCGAACTCCTACCTTTCAGAGATGCTGCTTCCTCTGGGGCCACCTGAGCTGTCACACATTGATGGATCTGCCTCATTTGTGGTGTAGGCTTGGCTTCTTACAAAAGAATTCCAAGATAATGCATTGTAAAGAAAGAAATCTACAGTTGTGATCAGAAATTTACATACATTTACCATGGACATGAAATAATACTAGGTTTTCCATTATTTATTTAAACTTTTTGTTCATATATGTTTAAAAAAAATTTGGTGTATAGTCATATATACAGGAATATATATAGAAAGCACAGCTCATATTTGGTTTAAATCTACCTTAGCAAATGTCATGAAATTAATGTGAAATTAATGATAGTGGCATCATTTTCAAACACTGAAATATGGAATCTGAGAAATGAACTCAATGTTGATGAAATTTCATCTATTGTTTCATCTACAGCCACTCTTTTATTGGTAGATCACAATGATTTACATTCTATTCATTTCCTGTTGCATATAAGGGCTAATTTAAGGCTTTATTGCCTTTATCCATGGTAGATTGTGTCTGTCTGTTACTCAAATAACTCGAATGTCTTGGTCTTGGGTCAACAAAGATATTAGTGAATTTTCCGGATGTGGATCCAGGATGGTTTTTAAGGATTTTTTTGACATTGCATTCATTATAGGGCAAAGAGGCCGAAATCCCCCAGAATGCAAGAAAAGCAGAGCTCAAAAATAATAGTGGAACAAGCCACAGGGGGCCACCGTAATTCTACAATGTCTGCCACTATAACACACATAAAGATGAGATTGCACTACCTTGGTGGAGGTCTGCACTTTCTGAGTGCTGAGTTCTTGTTTAGATTTTGAGACATTTTTGTTTGGATTTGTTAATTACAGGCCTTCTATTATCAGTCTGTGTAAGAAAAGCTGTCCACAGAATCATCAAAAGTTTGTGGTTTGTTTTTATTTTACCCACCAGTATCTCTAAATTACTGGTAGTTACTGTATTAAGTGTTTCTGTATGTTTTCCACAGTAAACAATATCACGTGGTATTAGCTGTTAATTAGGGGTCCAAGTGTCAATAAGGATTCCAGATGTAATCTTTGTAACCCCCATTGTATGTACTCTGATTAATAAGATTATTCTACCGATATGTTTTCCTTTTTGTAAAAAGCCACTTTTTTTTAAAACAAAACCCCAAACAAACCCCTCTTTGTGACATTCCCACTTCTTTGCTGTGGCGCCTTCTCTCTGTGACGCCGTCACTTACTCTCTGTGACATCTTTACAGATTCCAACCCCTCTATGGACCATCATCTATTCATCATCACCATCACACCTCTTCATCATCACTCTTCTTCCTCTTTATCACTCCACCTCATCACCACTAAATCTCTTCATTACATGGTCTTCCTCACCTCCTCAACACTCCTCTTCATCATTCCTTTTCATCATCACTCCTATTCCTCTTCAATGCTTCTCTTCATCAACACCAGTGCTCTTCATTAATCTCTTCCTTGCAGTTATATTTTGATCATATTCTGGCCATAGATTCTATCCCCACTCACTAGATGGGTGCAACTGCACACACTTATTGGCTAAACTACTACTAAGATATCAGCTCATATACCAATAGTAGCTATGCCACTTTATAGAATGAGGAGAGCATTCCGTGGTGTGATAGCAAATATATAACTGGCAAATAAATTTTATTTTTTGCAAAAGATAACTAAAATTTCAGTGCAAGCTGTGACAGTACAGACAGTGACTTAAAGTCAAGAAATGAAAAGCAAGCCTTCCAAAGCCTTCCAGACTCTCCTTACTTTTCATATACATATTTATGTTTTCATCATCAGGTGGTTTTATTTCCATTTTCAAAATCCATTTGATAGGTTGCATTTGGCTGTTTGGAAAAAAGCTGCTGTTTAGGTACTGTTTCACTCACGTGGGTGCAGATATTGCAAGAATATGACATGAAATCTTCAGCTTATATATGGCAAGATCATGGCAATAATAATAATAGATAGTAAACTACCAAGTCATAAATAAACTAATGAACCTCTGAATAAAATAGAACTAAGCACATCAACACATAATACAAGTTTACATTCACATTCAGACAAGCGTGTGCCCCTTTATACAAATGAATGGTACGTCTTGACGCTTATTCGTATGCAAATAAACTCCATATTTAACACTGCATACACATGAAACAGGTGTGACTTTTTGCAGTAATAGTTGCATTTATAACTTGTTTTTTCTACTTCTTGAAGAAGCTTGTAATAACAATAGCCCGTTTTCATGTGCAAAGAATTTTACGATGTACGCAAGCTTTTATTAAGTTGGGGTTTCCCCTTTAAACCAAATTAAAACAAGTACATTGCAATTAATGAATCACCTCTCTCAGCATCACCACTGGCTGCTATGAAAATGCCTGGGGTCGAGTCCAGGCTGCCGCTAGGTTGAAGGCTGACAGCACTTTCTCTTCTCTGGCCAGAAACGTGAAACTGAAGTGGCTCTGCTGACTCTAAATTGCATAAGAGAAAATGTTTTTTTATTACCAACATATTGTATACTCACTAAACACTTTATTAGGGGCACTGTACTAATACTGGATAAGGTATCCATTTTGCTTTCAAAGATGCCATGATTATAAAAAATTTAAAAACTCAAAAATACTGGTCTATATCTGTGTGATTTTATGTATTGAACTGCTTCTACGATTGGTTAACTATTAGATAACTGGCCCTAAAAGAGTGGACTATGATTGAAGGGCATGATTGAAGAGCATTTAGCCATTTAGTGTTAACAACATGTCATGGGGCTAATCCTGATGATGCTTCATTACTCATTATGAACACACTATCAGCTATGATAAAAAAAACAAACAAACAAACAAGTGACCATATTGATTAATGTAAAAATGCAGGGACAATGAAATTAAGAGAGATAGCCAACAGAAAGACACAGACTAGCTTACCAGTGACACTGATTTCCTGCTCCAGCTTCATGGAGATAGGGAGACCTTCAAGTCTTACCTAAAGAATCAAAAATACAACCATATGTGTGGTTTGTCCACAAGCTGTTTTCTCAAAGCTGGATCTCACAATTGTGCAGGATGCCTTGGCATGCTGTAGCATTACAATTTCACTTCACTGAAATTGCACTGCCTAAAAGCAGAGCTCCTGATGGATGTCCGTAGGCTGATTTCTGCTTTTATTTGTATCACCTGTCTTATTAGTTTAATTATCTGGTTAAATTCATGTTGTCACATTTGTGAGTTCTGTGTTTTCTCCATGAACATTTATTTTAAGTCTGCCTGCATCCCTGAGTTAGATTCTGAGTGGTGGTGTATGACTCTTTAATTTTTGGGTTTCAGTTAATGGGTTATTGCTTCTCGTTATCATGCAAGGGAGTAATTCATAACAGCCAATCAGCATGAACTAAGCAATGCCTCAGTTTTATTGGGTTTCCTGTGGTGGGCATGAGCAGACACAGGACAGGACAATCATCCAAGCCATATTCCATGACTATAATGCCCTGCTCTGGAGTTCTGCTTTAAACTGATGCTACATATGCAGGAAAGAGAAATAAGTCATGAATTATTTTCTTAAAAACTGATAAATAATTTGCAATTTTTATAAACAAGTAATTAACTACAAGTTACAATTTCAACAGCAGATGATTTCCAAACTTGATATCTAATTTGCAGTCAACCAGACAAAAATTACTGGTTGAACAAAAACAAGATTGCACAGAAACTCATACAGCAGAAATATTACAGACCACTCTGTAAGCTAATGAAGCTAATTTAGCTACTTTTCATTTTCTTTACTTATTATTATTATTATTTTTATTATTATTATTATTATTATTATTATTATTATTATTATTATTATTATTTATATAAAATATTACTTTCTATTATTTATATCAAATATTATATATATATTTTTTACAGAAGTACAGAGGTGTATTGCAGGCACATGGAAACAATGCCTACTTTTCTGAATTGATTACTAAGAGGTTTTCATTAACAAAAAAACTTCACTTTGAATTTCTAAATTATTGAGATATTTTTTTATGTGAAAAATACAAATCCACTATTTTTTCTGAATTAATTAAATGTTTCATAAAAAACATTTGGCCATGTTCTTCTGACTTAATGATATACTTCAAAATCATATATTTAAATAATATAGATGTTATTGCTGTGGTTATTCAGATGGAAAGCATAATGCTATATTTTATATTTTAAATTTAATGTTCTATTTTTTTTTACAAATTTTTATATTTATATTGACTTTAACTATAAGGTCCTTTAAATAGTTATAGTTATTGTTCTTGTCTTCTTTGTCTTCTTGATATTGATAGTTTTTTCTTCAATTTTTAGTACAATCGTAACAAGCATTTCACTAAATATTGTACTGTGTATGATTTTGTATGTGACAAATAAAATTGAAATTGAAGCACATTCAGATCCCTCTCAACAGCAGATTTTTTTTGCATTAAAACAGAAAAAAAGAAATCTTTCAATAATTAGGAAAAACAGAACAGATTTGTTCAGATAAAAATTTCTCAACCATTCAGAAAAACAGAGCCATAATTTATTTTTTGTGAAACATATTCATTCATTAATGTTCTGAACTGCT
The DNA here is from genome assembly GCA_039654305.1 of Porochilus rendahli. NCBI lineage: Eukaryota > Metazoa > Chordata > Actinopteri > Siluriformes > Plotosidae > Porochilus > Porochilus rendahli. The sequence goes on from JBCNYG010000020.1 coordinate 21,652,795, forward strand.
TAATACTAATTAGGGTCGCAGGGTGGCCGACATGCATCTAGGTGAGGGCAGAGCACACCCTGGAGCACCCAGCTCACCAGGCCACTGCATGGCAGAAACAAGTTGATGGCAATGCAGCCTACTCTTTATGAAAGTCAGCAATGTTTTTTTTTACATGCCATAGACAGTGAGCGACGTAGCTGGCCTTTGGTAACCCAGTTAGCTGCAGTGGGAGGACAGCAGTGACAACCCGGTGATAGTGGAGCTTGAACCTCCGACCTTGGGATCAGTAATCCATCACCCTACCACCGGGCCACCACTGCCACAACATATACAATAAAATCTAATTTATTCAGAAAAACAAAGCCGGTCTGTGACTTTTAAAAAAATTTTCCTCTTTTCAAGTTAATTCCTACATAACATCATTCTATCTCTTTACAATAGGGTAAAGTCCCTCATGCCTGAGAGTGCAGAGTGATGATTTATAAAGACTACAGGGCATCGACTGATGGATAAAGAAACCATTTTTTGGTTTAGATGACACACTGACAGCTTTTGATGGGTTTATATGTTTGATAGTTGTTGCTAATAAAGGTTCAGAATGAATGTAATGGTTGATTTAACCTCTTGTGCTCATTGCTTGAAAACGTCCATGTCACTCATTTCTGTAAGTGACAATTTCATGACCCACCAAGAGGCAGCTAAAGTCAGCAGTTATGATCACTGGTCAAGTTTCTGTGCTTCCAGTTCTAGGGTTGGAACCATTTCACGTATAAGCACAGATCTAGCCACTTAAACGAGAAATTGGATGCAGTGTATACATCAGAAAGTAGCTAGATACCATATGATGCTCCGATTTTGTATTTCTATATATAAAGAAACTCCTTATTAGGAATCCGGCTGTTTCTGGGCTTCTTTCGCCTAAACTTTTTGCAATCAATATTAAAAAGTATGAGCAGATCCCTCACCTTATCCGACAACGTTTCATTCGAGGTATTGCTGGTCTCCTGATCTCCTGCAGACGGGCGCCTTAGCATCTCCCAGGGGAACCTGGTTTTACCGGCATTCTCTATCATCCTCTGTAAAGGTATGTCATACGAGGAGCCGCTCGTGCTCCGTGCATTAAGGATCCAGTCCAGATCATCGCCGGAGTCTGGCTGAGGTGTGCGCCTCTGGCCAGGTTTGGGAACGACCAGTGCGTATTCTACTGTTCCATCCGCAGACAGCCGAGGAAGGATGTGCCGGGCCCGTCGTGCCTGTACAGCAGCCATAAGGCCCTCGGCATCACCGGTGAGCTCCACCGCGTCTATAGCCTTCATGATCGGCTGCTTCTTGTCTGTGTCGAGACAGGAATCGAAAACGGCGAAGAGCTCCAAGGCTGCGTGTCGCACTTTCCTCGATTTGTCTGCCAGACACAGAGCGACCACGAAACACAGATACTGCATGTCAAAGTCTTTTCTCGGGTGTGTGAGCATGGCAGCTGTGATGATATTGAGAACATCCTCTCTTACTCGGGGGTTTCTGTGCTTCAGCAGCTCTGCCACAAGGTCCAGAACTTTCTGTGGCCTCACGATCCTCATGAGCTGCCGGAACACCTTCATGTACTCGTTCCGCAGCGCGGCGCGCGTGTCTCCCAGGGTCTTCAGAACCACGTGCACGATTTGTTTATAATATTGGTCCACGTCATAGTCCAGCTTTTGAACGAGGAGGTTCAGGACCTGTAAAGTGCCATAGTAGACTTTAAAGTTGCAGTCGTCCAGAAGTTTGTGTAAAAAGATGATGAATTCCGTGACTTTGATGGACTGCGTTTCCAGATCCAGTTCGGACAGGATGCGTTTCAGCTCTTCTATCCCTGAGATCCGGTTCTGGTGGTTTTCATGATCCAGGAGTTGCTCATGTAACTCCCGGGGTAATAATGAATAAATCATGTGTGATTGCTGCTGCTTGTCGAGTCAGAAAGCTTTTTAATGACAGGCTGCAGGTTACCCTTGTGACGCGACTTAATTCTGAAGCGTAAGCACCGAGAAACAAGGCTCCTGTGATATCACGTCAAAGTGTCAGGTCACGACCCTGACCAGTCCAGCTGGCGGAAGAAAGGGGTATATTGAAAAAGCAACGCATCGACTTTTTTTCAACTGTGTGTCGGCAGAATAAGTAGGAACAGCAGTTTAATCATGCATAGAAACCTGAACCTTTCCCAAACCACTTTATCCTTCATTAGGGTCGCCAGGAGGCTGAAGCCTTTCTCAGCCGACTCATGGGCGAAGACCTGGTATACCCTGAACCTCGGTACATCACAGGGCAACACACGCAACAATCCGCACTCACACCTCAGGGGCAATCTGGAACAGCAGTTTCAATCAGAATAATGTGCAGGTTTTTGGACTGCAGGAGGAAATATGCAAACTCCACACAGCCAAGCCTGGGACTCGAACCCAGGACTTTCTGGCTGTAAGGTAGAGAGTGCTTTACCGGTGTTCCAGCCCTTAGCAAAAAGTAGTTTATTCAAGTGTTCTACACGTATGCTAATTTTATACTAAAACTGACACAATATACTTGAAGTTTACTTATTATATACAATGTTTTATGTATTTCAGAAGAGTATAATAAAGTATACTTGGTTTGTGCTGCATACTATAAAGTCTAAGTACATCAATACTACAAGTTACACTTGTACTAAGTATACTTTTGTAAACTTAAAATAACATCATAAAGTATACTTAAGTATACTTTTATAAACTAAAAATGTTCCAATTAAGTCAGAAGAAGTATTAAGTCAGTATACTCAAGTATACTTAATAAAATAAACTTTAAGTATACTACTTTTTGCTAAGGGAGGGAATGCAGTTCCTCATGTTCCCTTGTCGCAGGAAAGTAACAAGAATGTGACCGATCCCTTCTCAGAGGTTAAACACAGATAAATGGACCATTTATTTACAAACATTAATTTTCCTTTCATATTTGTGTATATTGTAAGCTAATTTAAATGATTTAACATGGTATGAGATTCCCATGTGAAGTCTGAATACATGCCAGTCAGACAGAAAAGAGACATTTAGTTCTGAGGAGTGTTGAAGTGTGTACTGCAGGGTTACTTACACCTTTAAAGGTGCCCATTCACCAGTGAATAGTATTTTTCTTTCTCTTTCATTATCAGTTCATTATCAGAGAAATAAAAAGATGTCACCGTTTACTAATATCATCCCACTAGCTGCAGGGGTCACTGACACTCAAGTACAAGAGTAAGCAAATCATTTCAGAAAGACATTGTGGTCGATTCTATTTTATTTTCAAGGGATAGCACTGTATTTCATATTTATTTAATATACCTGGGAAGTGAATGGGCCCCTTTAAGTTAATGATCCTAATTATCCTAAATTACTAGCTAGAGTCAACAGAAAAGTTAAATCAGCTCTCTGGCTCTGTTTCTAAAGTTACCTTTCCAGGCTTGGGATGCAAAGTTGTTTTAAATTACACAGCAGAAGAACTGTCAGTAGACTAGATATTTTATAGGCCTGCCATTTATTAAATAATCCTTAATTCATTAATTTGCTGAGCCACTTAATCCTACTATGGTCACAGGGAGGATGGAGCACATCCCAGCTCACTCTGGGCGAAGGTGGAGTACTCTCTAAACAGCTCACTAGTCCATTGCATGGCAACACACACACACACACACACACACACACACACACACACACACACACACACACACACACACACACACACACA
>JBCNYG010000020.1:21676564-21686715 GCA_039654305.1 Porochilus rendahli
TGTGTGTGTGTGTGTGTGTGTGTGTGTGTGTGTGTGTGTGTGTGTGTGTGTGTGTGTGTGAGTGTGTGCACACTACAGGACTAAACTGTGCTTATCTTTTAACTTCGCCTTGGGGCAAAGTTCTGTGCTGCTTTGTTTACTTGATGCTAAACAGATCCTGCTTTACAGGATTCAGAACGATTCATAAATATTCCACGAATGTTCCACAAATGCTGCAGAGTGTTTTTTTTGTTTGTTTGTTTGTTTTTTTTACTGTGGTGTATAGTTGGGTATATTCTGTAGAGATTTGATATTCTGTAGCATTTGAACATTTACGGACTGTTCTCCTACTATTTTCCACAAACATCACATTTCTAGTGAATAAACTGTTCAATTGTATTCAGCGGTGTCTGATGTTTGTCGCCAAGAAGTGGTTCAAACCTATAATTCATGAAAGTTTCTCTGAACTTTCCTTAAACTCTCCCTATCTATTATCAAACATCACTAACTTGCTGCTGACGATTCCTGAATGTCCGGTGAAGGGTTGACGACCTTAGCGAATCAAATGGGGGTATTTGGGGACAGTTTTTTTATACGTAATTATTGTTTACGTATGTTCGAAATTATTTTTTGGGGGACGGCGAACCCTGGGGAACATTCAGAGAACATGCAGAATACTTCAGAATAGAGAATTATTGGGGAATTTTTGGCCAAGTCGATTTGCCAACAATCACAGTTTGGTGAGATACCCCTTTAAAATAACCAGCATGAAAAAAGCAATATATTCTGTCATACTATTAACTTTTTGTCTGAATGATTATGGATAGAAAAACTACTCCAGATTCCATTATTCAGGTTGTGTTGAACTCTTTATAAATTCCAGTGCAGTTCAAGATTCAAAGGCCGACATGTAAAAATGTGCAAATCAAACTCTGGGGTTTTCCAAAACTGGGGTTTTTATACTGCAATCACAAGACCCTTTACTTGTACACAGGTGAATACCATCCAAATTAATGATGTAAATTTGGATTTATTTAAGAAGTTTACCCGAAAAAATTTTGGGGTCTGATGGTAACGGGTAAATATTTATGCAAAGGTCAGAATTTTTAGTTGTAAAATTTTGCAGAATGCAAAATGTAATGTATAATCGTAATAGTGGGTATTTCAGTTCCAGTGGAAACGCTACAAAATGTGGCCGGATTGATTACATTTGAGATCTTAAGATATCGAGGAAAATTAAGAGTCTGTAACCCAGATCCACAGTATTCATACAGTAACTACAGCAGTCATTACCTTAAAATGTTTACATTAATGTAAACAAAATGTCACTGACCAACTACAACAAAGATTTCTCAACAGCATTTTTTTTGTTTTTAGAAGAAATGCTTTGTGAAATTATTGAAATTTGTTATACTTTAATGTTTTGTAAGTTATTTATTATGATGGCATTTAATGGTTACAAGGTCTACACTGTGGTTTTGCCAAAGTTTAACAAAGTGAGGATGCAAACGTTCAAGTGTACTATATGGAGGACTATTTGAAAAATTTTGTCTTACTCATTATCGGTATTCTGTACATCTTCTGTGTTGGAATAAATGATATCAGGAAAAAAGAGCACTTTGTTTCTTTTTTTCTATGCTTTATTTATTTATGTTTTGCTAGGGGAAAATATCACAACAACACAAAAACAAAAAAGTTAATTTAAGTTTGAAGACAACAGAATATGTTTAACTTAAAGCCACTGAATACTGCTCCTGCTTCGGGTTGAGAACATTTCTATTGTTATAGAGCAGTGTGGTGATTTAATTGTGTTTCACTGCATTTATAGCACTGCTCAAAGCACACAGCCACCTAATCTTATCCTCATCCCTGTCTGTAGCACAGATCCACTGATGATTTGGGCTCTCCAGGAGGAACGCATTCTGCACATCTGTGAAAAAAATTAACAGACACAAAAAAAAAAGCAATTTAAGCTTTAATATGTTTTTTTCTTACTTTGTTTATATTACATTAAATTGTTTATTATTATATATATATATATATTATTATTATAATAGTAATAACAATTTATTGTTGTTGGGGGGTTTGCTGCTGAAAAATTTTCTGCTCACAAGAAATACCAACTTGTACAACATAATTTTATTAAAATCAGATGGTTTTGCAGGATTTCTATATTCGATCAATGTGGCTGAATAGGCAAACTAACTATCTTTCATGTAAACAAACCTATGTTAAGGCTGCCACACAGTGCTTCTGTTAGTCAGAATGGTGTTTCTGTAGCAGCATTTTGTTATCATGCCTGTATGATTTTCACCAACAATGGAAAGCAATAAATTTACCAGCTACCTGGGAATTTAACAGCTACCTCTGAACATGTACAATAATGTATCTGTATTTGGCAAAATCCTTGTACTCACACTTTGTGTCCACTATGTCAGATACACTGAGGCTGTGCAAGCTTACAGAGGCAAGGAATGCATGAGATGTGTTCACTGCCAGACTGAATGGCACATGAGTGTCTGTCTTCTTAGTCAGCACCAGGACATCGTTAAACAGGAAAAGTCCCAGATCCTTTACACATTTGTACATCCTGATAACAAGATAAAACTCACACTTCAGACTTTTAGGTTTATTTAGGTGACTGATTACTTCATTACTATTTTTAAATCTGGGCGGCATGGTGGCGTAGTGGTTAGCACATCTGCCTCACAGCAAAATGGTCCTCAGTTCGAATCCCAGAATGCTTTGTGCATGCTCTCCCTATGGTTGTGTACATTTCCACTTGGTGCTCTGGTTTCCTCCCACAGTCAAAAGATGTGTACATTAGGCTAATTGGCTTTTCTAAATGTACTGTGAATATTTGTATATGTTGTATATATGTTGACCCTATAAAGAACTGTACCCTGCCTTCATCCAGTGTCAGCTGAGAGGATCCAGCCTCCCTACGACCCTAATAGGATAAAGCGGTTCAGCAAATGAGTGAGTGAGATCAGTAATTTTGTTATGCCAAGGATTATCAGCATATACTACACAGGACCAGTGCTGACTGGTCCACTATCTAGGGGTCCATAAGCATTATCCCCATTGGGATAATTGAGGAAAATTATGTTAACAATTAAGGATTATTGTCATGCTTTAAAAATAAAACAGTAAACCATGAAAATCTCATTTTAGTTTGCCTTTCCTGTCTTACCATATTCAACAATAATCCCCACTTGTTTAAAATTGGGGTTGTGCTGAAACTGAAGTGTTTTAAAGCACATTACAGAGCATGCTTCTGTTATGTTTTTAAAAATGTCATTACATAGCACTGAAGATTGAGTAAAAACAATCTATACAAATCTTATGTTTCTGTGTCATAGACACTAAAACAATTATCAGAATCATCAGAATCAGAATCAGAATTCTTTAGTGATCCCGGAGGAAACTGTGTATTGTGTAAATTATTCACAACAGGCTGACTAGATGTTGTTGCATTCAATAGTTCCTGAAACAGAACACCAGCAGATAACTGTTCAATATTTTTAGGAAAAAAACTTCACTTGTCATGAAGAAAGACAAAAGGGCATTACAATTCACATATTATTTGTGTTTGTTTATTGAAGAAAAATTCATTAAGAACTGTTTTTTCAAATGTTTCAAATTGTTTGTAACTCCCCAGAAACCGTCTTCAGCAGAACCCTTTGTGTGATCAGTTTGTGAATCTATTAAATCCCATGCTTGTTCAAATGGATTCAGATCTGAAATCTTAGCCATGCCGTTATTTTCAGTGATCCAGATTGTTGTTTCTTGTGCTGATGACCTCTACAAAAATTTGATGAATATTTGGATTGTTGTTTTCATGATATCACTCACTCATATACTAAAGCTTATCTCAGCAGACACTGGTCAAAGACAGAGCACACCTGAGCCCCAGGGATTGGAATCTAGGACCCAGTCTCCATGGCATATGACTCCAAAAACAATCTGCATTTCTCTCAATTGAGACTGATTGTAATCTCTTGGGTTTTTGTTGTGTGCTTGAAAGGAGACCACTAGAAATCAACACTTTGCCTTGAGGGTGTTCTCTGCTACCTGATATGTAAGGAAGTGTATGTGTAAGGAAGCTGTCAGGTGTACCTGAATGATGGCGCAATGTCTTCATCAAGGCAAGTCAGTAATGCCACATCCTGCGTGGTGATCAGATACCGGCCTCCCTCTTGGAGATTCTAACACATTAGTTAATAGTTTTATTTTAGAATATTTGGAACTCTGTACTTTTATATGCTTGCTGTTTCATTTATACTGTAGAACAGTCTGAAATGCACCCTTAGTAATCCAGGAGAACCTGATCTCCTTCATAAATAATTGTAATGATGTAACTCACTGGGCAGCTCTGAATGATCTTCTGAATTTCCAGCATTTTCTCCGCCTGGTTTGAATTCTTTTTCAACTGACACAGGAGCAGTAAATTATATGAGTAATATTTAATCCACAATTTTTTTTAAGTAAGTAAAGTTCCTCCCCAAAAAATTTAACAGCTTTATATTTGCTAGCTAGTCATTCTTGTGCTTATTCTTAAATTTTCAGAAAGCAATGCAGTTATATGATGGCAGTTATATATGGCTAGTTAGCGAACTACAATGGTGCTGATAACGTCTTTGGAAGCTGATCTGTTTCAGCATCATGTACAGGTAAAGAAGTGACAGAGTTGGTTCCCGAGTGGCGCCACAACAAGGTGCGTGTATATCAACAGAGGAATTGGATTTCTGGGATGGGTGGGAATTGGGGGAGAAAATGCGGAAAAAATCTAAATGTAATGTTAGAAACTGTTACCTGTAAAAAAGAATAATAAACAGAAATGTGACTGAAATTATTTTAACCTAAAAAGGTTAACATTTATTATTTTATATTAACTAAATTTTATTATTTGTTGTAATACCGGGTGGCATGGTGGTGTAGTGGTAAGCTGGTAAGCATGTCCGCCTTACAGCAAGAAGGTCCTGGGTTCAGGGGTCAGCGAGGACTTTCTGTGTGGAGTTTGCATGCACATGAGTCCTAATTGGCTGTTCCAAATTACTCCTAAGTGTGAGTGTGAAAATGGTTGTGTGTGTGTGTTGGCCCTGCAATGGATTGGCAAGCTGCTCAGGGTCTACCCCACCTTTGCCCAGAGTTGGCTTGGATAAACCAATTTTCGAATACATTTCTTAATGTATACTGCATCTGTTACCATAATATTATACTGTAAACGAGCATATAAATATGACATAATATGTGGCAACTTCCACATCAACATTTACAGCTGATTTTCTGTAAACTTGAATTTTTACTATGATTATGATTATACTTTGAACATTTTTCACTAATTTCTCTAGATTGGCTGCACCAAATTAAACTACTGACCCCTGTTCTAAATATAATTTAGTTTAGATTTAGTATATACAATAGACATTTATTTATTCATTTATGTTCTTGTTGTGAGGCAGATGTGCTAACAGGTACACCACCATGCCGCCCTTCTCCCTCCACTAAAATATGTATGAAATGTTTGAAAGAAAGTTGTAAAAGAATAAGTAGGTTACCTTATGGATAAAGTTCCTGTAGTTCAATAATGTGGTTAAGGCAGAATAAATGTGTGTGTGATCAGGGTGTTCAGGTGGTGTGTGTAGCCTCAAAGAGTGGAGCAGAGCCACATACTCTTCCAGCCTTGTGGATGGACATAGAAACAGCTCCTGGAGACTGGATGCAAAATATGAACGCATGCAAAAGCTGCTGTTGAGGCCTGAATTAGAATAATTCGGTAAATAAATTCCAGCATTACCTTAACATCCCAGTTGCAAGAGTCCGGTTGTGTCTCTTTAGAAAGGCTCGAAATACAGGAAGCAGTTCTTTACACTGCAAAGCAAGTAATAAAGTTGGTGGTTGCTTGCATCAGAAAATTGTGTTGATAAAAATAAGTGTATTGATCTCTGCTCAGCACCTCTGTGCACAAGCACAAGCTGTTTAATTCAGAGCCTGCATGATCATGTTCCTGTCCCAATCTCTCCAGGTGATCCTCTGTCCAGTTCTGACACTTCACCTCCAACAGATCTTCCCTCCAGTCAAAATATTACCCCTGAATCAGTTTTCTGGGATGCTACATAGCTCTTACCAGATCCATATTCTGGAGACATGGAAGGTTGTGGGGGTTACCTGTTACAATGTTCTATGGCAATTACTCATTCTCCTCGTTCCTTTTCCAATGATTCCACTAAGGTGGCGTACATTGTGTCTCTTCTTAAAGATAAGTCATCATCTTGGGCCTTAGGCTTTTTCAGCTCTCACTCAATTAACTCATTAGTCCCCTTAGGGCAAGCAATGCAGCCAAGAGGTTATTAAACCTGCAACAGGGGAGTCAGAGTGTGGCTGAATTCGTGATAGACGCAGAGGAATCTTTCTGAACTCTCTAAATGACCAAATGAAAGTTCAGTTGCCTCAAGAGATGAACCATCATCTTTTGACGATCAGGTATGCCTGACCATCGGCGTTGATAACTGTCTCCAGGAAAGATGTCTGGAACTACAAACCCTGTCAGTCCATCCCACGCTGTGATGCACCACCCCGTCCACCACTAAATTTTCCATTCGTCGCCATCCATCCATAGAGGCAGGAATATGGGTGGGTGGTGTAAAAAAAAACAGTCCTCCTCACTTAATTTTACCAGCTGTTCTTCAAATGGGTCAAGTAAACCACAATCTCCAGGCATCGACCCCGGGGTAGAACAAAACCTGCTGGATGCTAGCCTTGCTAATAATTTGAATGTTCCCAAAGAGCCTCTGCCTACCCCTATGTCTGTAGCAGCTATTTTTGAACAATCTTTACCACCATTACTTGCAAGACCCAGGCTCTTTTTATAGTAGTTTCAGGTAACCACCATTGTGTTTTATATCTTTCTCATCTCTAACACTCCAGTATAGAAACTCTCTTGCCCCCAGAGGCAGGCTATGGAAATTTACATCCATGCCCATCTCTTTCCCTGTTGGGGCCAGATTCTTCATTGAAAAGAAAGACAAAACTCTCAGACCATGCATCGACTTCCAGAGTCTTAATGAAATCACTGTGAAGAATAAGTACCCCTTGCCACTCGTCCACTTTTGAGCCCATTCAAAGGGCAACCATTTTTTCTAAACCAGATCTGCAAAACGCCTACCACCTAGTGCGTATAATGAAAGGGGATGGGTGGAAGATGGCATTTAACACCCTGGGCCATTTTGAGTAATTGTTGTTTGGGCTTACAAATACCCCAGCTGCTTTTCAAGCATTGGTCAATGACGTTTTCAGAGATTTCATTAACCAGTTTGTATTTGTTTATCTCAATGACATTCTGATCTTTTCCAGATCTCTAGAAGAACACAAACTCCATGTCAGACAGGTGCTGCAAAGGCTGTTGGAGAACAGAGTGTAGGTCAAGCGAGAGAAACGTGAATTCCACATTCCCTCAGTCACATTCCTCGGTTACATCTTCAAGAAGGGCAGGTGAACATTGGTATTGGGGCATTCCTCTCTCAGCATTCAGCACAAGATGGAAAGCTTCTTCCTTGCGCCTTCTACTCCTATCACCTGTCCCTAGCAGAACATAATTATGATGTGGAAAATAGCAAGCTGTTAGCCCTTAAGTTGCTCTGGAAGAGTGGAGGCACTGGCTGGAAGGCGCTAAACATCAGTTTGTGGTTTGTGGTGTGGACTGATCATAAAAATGTAACCTATTTACACAACGCTAAAAGACTGAACTCTAGGCAGGCCGGCTGGTCATTATTCCTTGGCTGATTTAACTTTTCATTACTTACCACCATGGTACCTGTAACAATAAACCTGATGCTCTCTCTCGACAGTTCTCTACAGATGAGGAATCCACTGATTCTGACAACTTCCTGCCATCTACATGCCCCATTGTATCTATTTTTTGGGAGATTGAGGACCAGATCCAATGGAGCCTACAGTACGAACCTGATCCTGGCACTGGACCCCCAACCAATTTGTCCCTTCATCTGCCTGTTCCTCTGTTCTGGGCTCCCACAGCCATCTTTTTCCTTATACATTATTTCTGGTGGCCGTCTTTAGATAGGGATGCTAGAGAGTATGTCTTGTCCAGTGCCACTTGTTCCAGAAGCAAGAATAAATTTCAACCACCTTTGGGGCTGTTGCAACCACTTAAGGTCCCTGGTAGACCCTGGTCCAATATTGCACTTGACCTTGTCTCTCCTCTGCCACCCTTCAAGGGTAAGACTATCTTCCAGTTATTGACTGGTTCTCTAAAACAGCCTATTTTTTAACACTAGAAAAACTGCCTTTTGGTACCTAAACGGCTAACCTTTTTTGTGGCCTGTTTTCAGACTTCATGGCATCCCATCTGAGATTGTTTCTGACTAGGATCCCCAGTTCATCTCCCAGGTATGGCAGACCTTTTAGCCCTTGGCGCTAAAGCATGCTTAAGTTCCAGTTATCACCCTCAAACCAACAGACAAAAAGAGAGGCTAAATCAGAAACTGGGGGCCGCCGTCTGTTGTGTTTCTTCCAATAACCCATCGGCCTGGAGCCAGCAGCTTTCCTGGATAGAATATGCTCATAACTCATTGACTTCCTCTGCCACCGGTCTTTCCCCATTTGTGGTCTCCCTGGGCTACCAACCACCTGTTTCCCTCCACTGAGAAAGACCTAGACATCCCATCTCTCTAACATCACCTGCAGAGTGCCCATCAGATCTGGATCCAGACCTGGAATGCCATCTCATGCACAGTGGAAAGAAATCATCTCTTTGCTGACTGGCAGAGAACCCCAGCTCGGCAGTACACACCTGGTCAACAAGTCTGGCTCTTGTCCAAAGACATTCCCCTTAAGTTCGTCTTGATAAAATTAGCTTCCTCATACATTTAATTTATTGATAACCAATAGTGGTTATTCTAAATAGGGGAGATCGGGGTACATGAGACGCTTTTAAATTTTCTCAAATAAGTTCTTTTTGTTGCTTCTCCTCATGATATTACAAAAAAAAATAGCAAAAAACTTAATTTTCATATGATTTTGGGACTTAATTTTCTCTTTTTTTCTTTTTTAATTTGGGGTATATGGCGAGACCTCAAGGAGATGTTAACCTGGCGGGATTAAGCAATTTGGCAACTGAATGAGTGAGATGAGGTTGGGCTGACCTTGTAAAGTGTATAGCCTCCGGGTCATAATGCAAAAGACATTTAAGTCAATTTTGCTTTACTGTCCAACAAAAGGTCAAGAAGCACGTTCCTACCTTATCTATGGTCCTGATAGCAGTGGAATAGTTGTTGAAAAAATTGGTGTAAGCTCGTAACTTGACACTGAATCGGACAAAGATGTCGCCCACACACTGCTGAGGACTCCATTCCTCCGACCTCTCTGTAAGGTCCTGCAGAAACACACTGGCATCCACAAGTCAAATAAAACCAGGGGTTATTTAAAGTATTATAACATTTCTAACTTCTAATATACAGATTTAGGTAATGACTAAAAGCAGAGCTCCCCATGATAGGTTTGTGGATTGTGTTTCTTCTCTGTTCATAATTTATGAATTATTTTGTTGATGGTTTAAACGTTTAAGCCATGTTCTCTGGAAAAATCAGTAAAAGCATTGCCAAAAATATTGTAAATCTTAAATATTTTAATTTGTTTTAATTTGGATGTTTCCGTTTTCAAATACAAAATCTATCTTAGTGTACATTTCCAGATGTCAGCACACATCAAGTTCCTGCCAAAGCATGAACAGTCAGTCAGTATCACGATGCATAACGGCCAATCAGCATCACACCGCATATGGACGAACGCAATATAAGGCTCCTTTACTAGTAGGATATCAGCTTGTATATCATGAGTACAGACAAATTAAATGGTGGAGTAATTGGCAAGCCTACTTTACTTTAAAACAAATCTAAAAAAGCAATAAAGTTTGGAACTAAAGTGGTGATGTTAAGAATGTATATATTTTTTTAATCCCAGAATTAATAATATAGAATTTTTTAAACAAAGTAATTGTTGCTGTAAGTCTCTTAGTTTGTTTGTGTTTATTTAGGTGAAGATACTGCAAAGCAGAAATAAATTTATATATACTTATAATAATAATAATAATAATAATAATAATAATAATAATAATAATAATAATAATAATAATAATAATAATATATTTCTCA
>JBCNYG010000020.1:21742808-21758552 GCA_039654305.1 Porochilus rendahli
ACCTTGAGAGGAACCAGGCTCAGGAGGGAAACCCATCCTCATTTGGGTGAAACCATAAAATACGAACCATATAAGAACACTGCATTGTAGTCCGGTTGGTTATACCACAACTGTAAGTCCTAGATAACTGCAGCAAGAGAGTTTATATCACCAGCAGTGAAAAGTCATGTCAAAAATAGGCGAGCGGACTCCTGAACCATGTGCAGCTTTTGTGTTTATTTTACCATTTTAAAGTATTGCAATGCTTTTCCCTCAAATTGTCCTGTGCTCTGCATTAGAACATCACGTGCGCCCTCATGTTAAAATGGTGCGCTGTTCGGAACACAGCCTGAGTCTTCATGCTGTACTATGAGAAACGTAGCGCCTTGCTAGACCTTTGAAGTGTCTGATTCTGTAGAAAGGACATGAATGGCACAGTGAACAGAATGAGTCACCTTAAATTACTGAGCCCGATCGATGTCACGGCCAGGGCTAGGTTGCTTATTAACTCTCACTGAGAAATCAGTCTGATGACGATATTTTCATGTTCCTGGTGCCATAACTCCATGTAAACAAATTAGACAAGTATGCAATTTTTTTGCTTAATGTGTGTGCTAATCCATATACTGTCTACGCCTTGGTATGTTTTTGTTTTCGATTTGATCCTTTTTTGTATGTTTATGTAGCACCTGGTCCTGGAGAAACAATGTTTCGTTTCACTATGCACTGCGTCAGCTATATGTGGTTGAAATGATTAACTTGTACTTGAACATCAGTGTTTTACAGAAGGGTCTATTGCTATTGACTCTTATTTCATTTTAAAATTAACTGCTGGCCAAGTCTATTTTTGTCTCTTTTGTCTAACTGGATTTTCTGATGCTTTCTGAAAATCTGATGATGTTTCAGGTCATATTTAGGCACAAATATAGAATATTTTAAAGGTTTCACAAACTTTCAGCACCACTGTAGGTCTTTTGTGTTATTTTATTTATATATTTTTTGTATGCATAGTTTGTTGTTGTTGAAACCTGATGAAACAGTATAACAATGGTTTGCTAAAATATTATATGCATTCGTAACCATAAACAACTTTGTTTTCTTCTCTTACAGTGTTGTATCTTGAGGGCTCAGTCCTGGCTTTTGACAACATATTTAAACTCATTGCATTCTATTGCATTAGCCGGTAAGCTATGATATTCCTCCAGTCCACCATTCTCAAATGTTATACACTGCCCAGACAAAAAAAAAAGTCGCACACTCTAATATTTTCATGGAGTGCATTTGGCCTTGGTCACAGCATGTAATCTCCATGGTATTGTTGCTCCAGTTGGGCAGGTCAAGGCTCAGCAACATTAATGTGGCAATAAAATAAAGTTCTTCCTTGATGGCGTGGATATATGACTCAAATAATGAAAGAGTGGTTCAGGGAGAATGAGGAATCATTTACACATATTTATTGGCACCACAGAGTCCTACCGTAACCCTATTGAAATTTTCGGGATGTGCTGGTGAAGACTTTATGGAGTGGTTTGATATTTCTCTTATCAGTTCAAGATGTCGGTGAGAAATGAACCCAACACTGGATGGAAATAAATGTTATGTTTCCTAAGTTTGTTGAAACAATGGCATGATGATTATGTGCAGTAAGCAAGGCTAAAGAGGGAACAACAACATATTCGTGTGTGCAACATTTTTTGGCCAGGCAGTGTATCTTAAACTGTGTACCTTAACTGTGTATCTTAAACCTTCTGTACTTTTTTCTACCTTTATTTAGGGACATTCTTCCATTTACCCTGAAATTACCTCAGGCCATAATCCAGGCAATTAAATATGAAGACATGGAAGTGATCTCCACACTAGGAATAGGTAATATAATATATGAGCTGCACTGATTTAACGTCATTATACTTTTGTACATATGTCAATGTCTGAGTTACTTTGACATTTTAATACATATTGAAATATGTTGATAGAATTCTGGGGCTCTGAACTGAATTGTCACATTCGGAAAGATCTGAGTAAATCTACAGACTGCACTGTCTCCAGTGAGGTTATGAATTCCTCTGGAAATGACCACCTGTGGTACATCAACCCCATCTTTATTGAGGAATACTATAACAGTCTAAATCCAAGCTCTTCTACACCCATCCTGAGGTCCCAAAGCCTCAACATGCCTGTTCCGGCTCCGCCAAAATTCAAGCGGCCGCCACCACTACCTCCACGTCCACTTACCATTTCCGAGCATGCAGTGACGCATGTGCCAACCAAGGCAGCAAAAGAGAAGTTGATATCAAATGAGTCTTCACTTCTCTTGCTAAGTTCTCCTCTGCCTGTCCTGTCAAAAGAGGAAGGAAGTCATTGTGAGTATAAAAAGGCAGAAGAAGCTCTATTACCCAGTGCAGCGGAAGAAACGGGGAGCAAACAGGACATGGCACAACCATTTCTAAGCGAAGCAACAAAACAGGCGAGCAGTTCCCTTTCACACAAGATTCCGCCAGTCCCACTCCGACGACGGATATCAGAGAGTCTACCCTCAGGTGAAGAAGACCAGCAGGAAGGACAGCAAGACCCTTCTGCCTGTGAATCTGTAGAAGTAGAGACAAATGAAGATCCTGCTGCCGCTGTGTCTCTTATTTGCCTTGATGACAGTAGCATAGACGAATGGGTGAGTGGACAGTCTGAACAGCCTAAATCACCACAAGCGGAAGATCAGGATGATCATTTGAAAATTTCAAATGGAGATTCTACTCTAAATGTTCTTCCAGTAAATGTCATGAAGAAACCGGGTGCTCCAGTGCCTCCTCCTAGAAGAAAGCCTGTGTCCCAGGCCACAGTCACAATTTCTGAAGATGCCAGTAATACCTCACAAAGTGTTACTCAAGAGCTCATCTCTGTGACTCCACAAACAACCTCACCGGTTCAGAGCCTTTATGTCAATTCTGATCACTCCAAAGTTCCAGATGTGTCATTATTTGCCCCTGAAGGAGGTGCTCCCCAGCCGGAGCATGACTCCTACTCCACAAGCAGCACAGAGGAAGAGGCAGAACCTACCCCAGTGGGGGGCTTGGTGAAGAGGACACACACTATAATGTTAGACCGTGCTAAGCAGCGTCTCTCCATGGTGAATTTCTCCACTGTCTTCACAAGCTTCATGAGTGCTGACCGCAAGCTTCAAAAACGGATTGTGGAGCTTGCTAGAGATGGGAGCACATACTTTGGAAACCTGGTAAAGGACTACAGGGCATTTACTTTAGACACTATGAAGAGGCATTCCTCCAGTACCGAGATGCTCCAAGAGATCAGACAGATGATGACACAGCTCAAGAGCTATCTGATCCAAAGCTCAGAGCTGCAAAATCTGCAAGAGCCAGCTACATACTCTGAGGAGAAACTGGGTAATCCACCTACACAATTACATGACATGCAATTATTAAGTGATTTAAATAATTGTTATTAAATCACAATTATTGTATTTCATATGTACTACACAGGAAGTGAGTGATCTGATTAGTTTAAATTTAAAATATTTGGGGGGGGGGGGTTGGGGGTAGTTGGGGGCCTAATGGTTAGAGAAGTGGGTTTGAGACCTAAAGGTTGCTGGTTCGAATCCCAAACCAGCAGGAAAAATGTGTGGCAGCCCACGGCTCTAAGTGTGTGTCCCCTCACTTTTAATGTGTGTGTGTGTACTTTGGGTGGGTTCGTTCAACGTTATCCACCAAGCCTGAGGAACATAATTATTTTAGTATATAATACACAGTAAACTAAGAAAAGAGCACACTATATTTTTATTATTTATTTATTTATTCATTTTTGATCAGGACGGACGCAGCTGAACTGTGCAGGCAGTTGCAGAGACTGGAGATGCGTAAACATCTCTTTAAACTCTTTGTATTCTTTTTACTGTAATACTATGTTAAACACATAATCAAAAGAAAGCAAAACTTTTTAACATTTATATTTACATATATTAACCATGACAGAGACTGGTCAGGTGAGCTGAGCACTCAGAGCTGAGTTAATAAGCACTACAGAGTGTATTAGTAATACTTCTTCAGAGTTAGTACATACTACACCGACACATCAGAAAAACATCTCATCATATACCACAAGAAAATACAAGACAAAAAGAGATTTTTATAGTTTATACTTACATATATTAACCATGCCGGAGAGGGGTCAAATGAGCTCTGCACTTTGAGAGGGCTAACAGTGCTGTGGAGCTAAAGGAGTGTTTCGCACATACCCAATCAGAGCTTAGTCTACATACTACGTGGATACATAAGAAAACCAATTCCAAGTGTTTTTGCACATTAAGTCATAATTTTAGTATAATCTAAAAACAAATGAAAAAAGGAAAAAAAACTAAAATTAGATTTTTATTTTTGGTCAACTTGAGTGCTCGTGTCAAACTCTGAGTGTCTGTCATTTTGATTCAAGCATTATCTACTTAAAATAACAATTTTTTAATCAGATCTGAGCATTACTACATAATATATACCAACGAGGATTATAGACCACACAGACACAGTAGAATGCTTGAATTATTTAAAAATATAAAAGTAAACCATAAAAATCTCATTTTATTTTCCTTTTCTTATGTTTCTCTGTAGTAAATTCTACTCAGCAACTATTCTGCAATATCCATGTCACCTTCTGCAAATAATTGTTATTTATTATTCATTCAAAAATATTCTGTTGTTTCTGATTGGTGGAAAGACACCAGCAGATTATTGGTATTCTTTCACGAGCCGACTTATCCATCACTGATATTAGATACGTTTAATGATCGCCGAGGTAGTCAAAAAAGCTTCCTGGTGGCCGGGCTCCAGGGGTGGATGAGATTCACTCTGAATACCTCAAGGCTCTGGATGTGGCAGGACTGTCTTGGTTGACACGTCTCCACAACATCACGTGGTCATCGGGGCCGTACCTCTGGGTTGGGTGGTAGTTCCTCTTTATAAAAAGGGGGACCTGAGGGTGTGTTCCAACTATTGTGGAATCACACTCTTCAGCCTATCCGGGAAAGTCTATTCAGGAGTCCTGGAGAGGAAGATCCAACCGATAGTTCAACCTCAGATTCAGGAGGAACAATGTGTTTTTCGTCCTGGCCGCACCGCTCTGTATACTCTACACGATTCTAGAGGGGGCATGGGAGTTTGCCTAATCTGTCCACATATGCTTCGTGGATTTAGAGAAGGCTTTCTTGTGGGGTGTGTTGTTTGAGTACCCGATGCTATGGGCCATTAGGTCTCTGGACCACTGGAGCCAGAGCTTGGTCAGTATTGGTAATAACAGGTCGAATTCGTTGCCGGTGAGAGTTGGAGTCCACCAAGGCTGTCCTTTGTCACTGGTTCTATTCATAATTTTTATGGACAGAATTTCTCGGGGTTTCCCGAGGTTGGTGGCCATAGGATTTTGTCTCTGCTTTTTTCAGATGATGTTGTCCTTTTGGCTTCATCAAGCCAGGACCTCCAGCTTTTCATTGAAGCAATTCGTATAAAAGTATTTCAGGGTCTTGTTTAAGGGTGAGGGGGGACAAGCTATACCAGTGTGCTGTTAACTTACACAAAACTTACCTATAACGTACACCAGCATATTCATCAAATTTTTCATATGTCTTCCTTCATACACTGGCAAAATTGTCAATGTATGACAGGAGCCTAAAGAGTGAGTCCATAGGTGGTGTTGACTATTAACATGCTCCATTGGGACTGTAATATATTCAGTGTGGTCAGCAAATCTTTAAATTAGTATCTGTGAAGCTAAAGACATCTAGAAGTAGAGAAGTGAGTACATATTAAAGGTAGTTAAGCTTGGCTACATGACCAGTTTTTTTTTACCTACATTTAAAATGCTATTAAATATAAATATTTATATTTCTCTCCTTTTCTTCAGAGATCATCACTGAAGCGTCACTTTACAAGAGTGTTCTGAAGCCTTTAAGAGAGGCGATATATAATGGACTGAGGGACGTACACTCCCGTACAGGCACTCTGAAGAAGCTTAAGGAAAACCAGCAGATAGTGCTGGGCACCACTACCACAGATTTGGGTGTGACTACCTGTGTTCCTGACTCCCCTGTCATGGAGAAGATCCTGGGAAAGCTGGGAAACTTGCATCAGGAATACTCACCTCAGAAGAAAATCGACCTTCTCCTCAAGACTTGCAAGATCATATATGAGTCCATGTCTGTGGGAAGCCCAGGTCAGTCAGAAAAAGAAATACCTAATGTCCTTTACTGTAAATAACTTGACATGACCAAAGACCTATCAAACTGAGCATATTTTACATGAGGAGGTGCTAGTCTGTTCACATTACACATCATTCATTCATTTGCTGATCCGCCCAGTCCTACTTGGGTTGCAGGACTCTGGCCAAAGGCAGGGTACATCCTGAACAGGTCACAAGTCCATCGTAGGGCCAAAACACACCCACCTATTCACACTCACACATCAGAACATTTGTAACAGCCATTTAGACTAATGTGCATGTCTTTGGATTGTGGGAGGAAACTGGAATACCCAGAGAAACCCACACAAGCAACACGAAACTCTCTTTCCAAACCTGGAACTCGAATCCAGTGGCTTGGCACGGCAACTCTAGAGGCTTGGATTTCTGTTCTTGGCTGACAGATGTGAAACCCAGTGTGGTCTTCTGTCACACAGTTGCAGTCAGACTGGCTTTTTTTCAATCTCTGACCTGTCTCATTAATAAGGCATTTCGGCCCACAGAACAGCTACACAGTGCATGTTTTTATTTTTATCTTAATTGTACAATGGTTGTTCAGTAGAATCCCAAGACAGCAACAGTTTCTGACATACTCAGACCAGCCATCTGGCACCAACACACAGGCCAGAATCAGTAAAATGAAAGTTTTTTTCCCATTCTGAGCTGATCTGTTTGATGTGCACATTAAATTAATGCTTTTTGCTGCTGCTACATAATTGGCTTTTTGGATAACTGCATCGGTGTGCAGGTGTTCCTAATAAGTGGTTGGTGAAACTTAAATTTTGGTGAGAGTTCATCTGGATAGCACTAGGTTAGTAATGGTAATCATGTCCGCCCCACAGCAAGAAAGTCCTGGGTTCAAGTCCTGGGCTCAGCGACAGCGTTTCTTTTTACATATTACATTTTTTCCCATACTTGCGTGAGTTTCCTCTGGGGTTTTTGATTTCCTCCCACAATCCAAAATCCAAAATGCATGAACATTAAGCTAACTGGCTGTCTGAGATTGCCCCTAGGTTGGCCATACTCTTAATTTGACCATGATGAAAGTTTAGCAAGTGCAATGTTGTGTAGATCAAACTATATCAGTGATGGTATTCCCCTTTGTATGCTGAAATAGATTTTCTATTTTCATGTCTAGGACTGTGCACTATTACCAGACATACCAGACAGCCTATATTCTTAATTTCCTCTGTTCTTAGAACAAGAAGCATGTGGGATTTCGAAGGAGAATAGGTCCCATTCTGTTTACACATGTAATCGTACAAGAGTGTTCCTTTGTTGTTGTTTTTTTTTTTGATTGGCTGTGCAGAAAACAGAAGGATTTTTTGAACTGCTAATTCTCTGCACCACCCTCCCTTGTTATGTCAAAAATTTCATCATAAAGTATTGCAATTACAAAAAAGGTTATAGTTTGCTTTGGGATAAGGTGGTGAGATAAGTGGTCAGTCGGGATGGGTTATTATTATTTACTCAGCATGCCAATAACCTTAAAGATGCAGAATTTTTAAACAAGAAATAGTACCAAAAAAAGAAAAGAAATCTTGAGCATGTATAACAATTCACCCCCAGAGTCAATACTTTATGCATCCACCTTTTGCAGCAACTACAGCTGCAAGTCTCTTGGGTAACATGTCTTTTAGCTTGGCACATCTAGCCACTGGGAGGTTAGCCTATTCTTTAAAGCAATACTGCTCTAGCTCCTTCAAGAATTTCTCTTCCTTAAGAATTTTGCTGTATTTATCACCTTCTTTCATTCCCTAAATTCAGACCAATTTCCCAGTCCCGGCTGACTGGTGTTCAGTTTGTGCTAGATATATTGTTTTCCATGACAGACAAAAGTTTAACTTTAGTCTCATCTGACCAGAGGACCTGCTTTCATATGGTTGGGGAGACTCCTACATGCCATTTAGTGAACTCTTAGTATACTTTTTAATTTTGTTTTAGCCACTTTTCAGTAAATCCCAGCTCTGTGGAGTGTATAACTTAGAGAGTGCTATGGACAGACACCAGTCTCAGCTGTGGAGCTTTCAAGCTCCTTCATGGTTACCGTTGGTCCTCCTTGTCAGGTCTGTGAGTTTGGTGGGTGGCGCTCTGTAGGCAGGTTTGTTGGCATGCCATATTTTTTCCATTTTGTGATGCTGGATTTATAGGTGCCCCATGAGATTTTCAAAATTATTATTTTTTATAACCCAATCCTGTTTTGCACAAATTTGTCCCTGACCTTTTTAAAGAGCTCCTTGGTCATAATGGTGTCATTTTCTTGGTGGTGCCTCTTGATTAGTGGTGTTGCAGACTCAAAATTGCTGTTTATATACTAAGATCATGTGACATTTAGTTGGTGCACAGGTGAACCTCACTCATTTGCCTACCACTTAATCCTACCATTAGGAAAGCAGGGAGGCTAAAGCCTATCTCAGCGGACACAGGGCATAGGCGGGGCACACCCTGAATAGTTCACCAGACTAGCACAGGGCAGCACTTATAACCATTCACACTCACATTCCCACCTAGGGGCAATTTGGAACAGCCACTAAACTTAATGTGCATGTCTTTGGACTGTGGAGGGAAACCAGAGTACCCAGAGGAAACCCATGCAGGCAAAAGGGGAACATGAAAACTCCACACAGAAACACCCGAGCACAGAACTCAAACCCAGGACCTTCTTGCTGTCAGTAGGCTGATTGGCAGTTCCAAATTGCCCCTAGGTGTGAGAGTGAGTGTGAATGGTTGCATGGGTGTTGGCCCTACAATTCAATTAAATTCAGTTTTATTTTATTTGTATAGCGCTTTTTACAATTGGCATTGTCACAAAGCAGCTTTACATAGTAAAAGTAATTTAAGGAGGAATTTTAATATTTTTCTACAACCCCCTACACAACCACCTACAATGGCCTGGCTGCTGTATAGGGTGTACCTTGCCTTCGTCCAGACCCGGCTGAGATGCCAGAGAGCCTCCCTGCCACCCTAATTAGCAAAAAGCTACTTAGAAAATTAATGAATGAATGTTTCAAATTATACGTTGAATTTTGTAGGAAAGCCTTATGGTGCAGATGACTTCCTTCCTGTACTGATATATGTACTTGTTCGTTGCAACTTGGCTGCTCTGCTATTGGATGTAGAGTATATGATGGAATTAATGGACCCTGCGTTACAGCTTGGAGAAGGTGAGTACCTAAACAAACAAACACTATGAAGGCTTTATTATAGGAAATCCCACATTCATTCATTCATTCACTCATTTGCCGAACCATTTAATCCTATTGGACTGACTCTGACTCTGGCGAATGTGGAAAACCCAACTAGCCCAATGTACATATTTTTTGGGCTGTGGGAGGAAACCGGACTACCCGGAGAACTTCACACAGATATGCCCCTGCCAAAGAAGCCAGGAACTGTAGTAAGTATCACTAAGTAGAAGATAGCTTGAGGTAAGGGTTCTACTTTAACATTTGCTTATTAAATAAATAATAACCTGCTACAAACCAGTTGGGACCTGGCAGTTAGCAATGTTGCTCATGACTTAACTACGAGGTGGCAATTCAGCACTGAGTACTATTATCATTTACGTTTTCTATACTTTTGTGCTAAAAGGTTGAGGGATATAAAGGGGGATGCCTGCTTGATTGACTTTTACTAGTATTAGCAACAGTATTAGCAACAATCTATTTAGCTTTGTGTTGATTGATGTACTGTGTTAAAGTTTTAATAAGCTTATATAGATTTACGCTCTGACTAAATGCGGAGCTGGCGTCAGATATTTCCATTGACAGGTGTCTGAGGCTGGGGTTATAGTATTGGTGTGTAATCAATCTAATCAACTTCAGCCCTGGAGGAATTAATAAATAGTTTCCCAACTATGGCCTGGAGCAAAAGCAGGGAAGGTTAATGCTGAGTTTTCTTGCTGATTTTTTCTTATTTCCACATTTATTTGTATCATCTGTAGTATTTTCATTATCTATATAACGAGTTTATGTTCCGTGTTTCCTTTATTGTTTAGACTTGTTTTGCTCACCAAAATTTTGGTTGTCTACCAGAGTTAGAGTGTGTGTTTTTATTCTGTGACTGTCTGAGTCTGAGCCTCTATTTTTGGGATTCAGTTTCATTATGACTAAATCCGGATGTTTTTTATTTTAAATTGCTGCCCATGATGATTCAGATTGCTGCCCATCATGATGCACTAGGCAAATTGGCTGGTCCAAATTGCCCCTAGGTCTGAGTAAATGGCTGTGTGTGTATTGACCCTACAATGGACTGGCAAGTTGTTCAGGGTGTGCCTCACATTTGTCCAGAAGCGGTTCTGCACACGAATGAATGAATGCTTTCACTAGCTTTTAACACATAGCATCAATAGCTTTAATGCTACTGCATTGCATTTCTGTTGGTTGCTGTAAGTAAAGGCTCTTTTTGTGAAACTCTTCCAAATACTTTGTTATTATGGAGTTTATATTAATTTACTAAAGCTCAGATATCTATAAATAAATAAATAAATAAATAAAAAGTTTAAACAGTGATGTCTGTGCTCTGTTTGCATTTCTTATCATCCTCATCACCTTTAAAGTAACTCCATGAACAACATTTATTCGAGAGTTTCACCTTCACTGTGTGTTTAAATAACATTCAGTCAGATTTTTTTTACTGTATTTTGGTCACAGTGGAAGAATTACTGCTACTGCATTCTAGTATTCCTTCAGTGATGTATCATTTGTATTCTTAGGCTCATACTATCTCACCACCACATATGGAGCTCTGGAGCATATCAAGTACTATGATAAGCAGGCAGCTTCCAGACAGCTGAGTTTGGAAATCCAGGACTCAATTCATCGGTGGGAACGTCGCCGTACTCTCAATAAGGCCCGGGCCTCACACTCCTCCATACAGGTAGGGTACATTGGCACACTCTACCCAAGGTACTTAAAATATATAGCATTATTTAAGCTATTACAATCAATCTAAAGAAATACATCATTAGCCAAGTCATAAATTGTGAATTATCTGACTGCAAGTCTTCCGACAGAGGATCTTTTAAAAGTGATGAGAAAATGACAAATCAAACTCAGCCATTGTCTTATTTTTATTGCAGGATTTCATCACTGTCTCTTTCCTTGAGGCATGTTCTAACACCAAGACTCTGGGTGTGGCTCCCAACACCACTGCTCGGGACCTGGCTGCACAGTGTGCAGAGAAGTTTGAAGTGCTGGATCCTGACTCCTACTGTCTGAGTGTGCTAATGGACGGCCACTACCGAGTCCTGACTCCAGAGGAGTTACCACTCTCTATTAAATCCAGCCTGCACCACAGTGAGCCACGCAAAGAATATCACTTTGTGTACCAGCATGGACGCTGGGCAGAACACCAACCTGATCAACAAATACTATATACATCTGAACCAACAGCTGCCCAGGAGGAGAGTCTTATCTGAAGGAATTACAAAAAATCAGACAACATTAAGGATAAGTGCTTTAAACAATATGTGCTCATATAACAGAAAATACAACAACTGCAATAACGTCACCATCACAAGATTAGCAGAATGTAATTACTGAACTGATACTTTATTCTCTGCGATGGCCTGGCGAGCTATCCAGGGTGTACCCCGCCCTCGCCCAGAGTCGGCTGAGATGGACGCCAGCTTCCCCACGACCCTAATTAGGAATAAGCGGTTCAGAAAATGAATAAATGAATGAATGAATGATACTTTATTCTACTTCCATCTTTGAACCAAGTCTACTCCAAAATTGCACTTTTAACTATATCAAGGACATTAGAATGATTTGGATGAGTCATTTTTTGCTTTAAAATACCCTTTAATGGCAGTAAGTACACACGCCCTGTCCTGTTATCTGTATTCTATGTTTGTACTTAAAGCTTGGGGATTACAGGAGACAACCATCCTCTGATTATGACTTCATAAGAAGCCTTTAGAAGTGACTTTTGTTTGATATATTTGTTATTAGCTTCTTCTACACACAGCTAAGCAGTGTTCCTAGTAAACACACACACATAAAAAACTAGTTTGTCAGTGGTTCGATTAATTTCTCCAGGATCCAATAACTGACTTTTCTTTTTCTTTTTTTTTTCTTTTTTTTGAGTCACCATAACTCATTAAGATTGGCATGGTGGAGTCGTGGTAAGCACATCCACTTCACAACAAGAAGGTCCTGAGTTTGAGTCCCGGGCTCAGCGAGGATGTTTCTATGTGAAGTTTGCATGTTCTCCCCGTGCTTGTGTGGGTTTCCTCCAGGTACTCTGGTTTCTTCCCACAGTCCAAATACATGCACATTAGGCTCATTGGCTGTTCAAAATTACCCCTAGGTGTGAGTTTGAGTGGTTGAGTGGGGGTGTGTGGGTGTGTGTACATTGGCCCTGCGATGGACTGGCGAGCTGTTCAGAATGTACCCACCTTCACCCAGAGTTGGCTGAGATAGGCTCCGGCCTCCCTGCAACCCTAGAAGGATAAACCAGTTTGGCAGATGAATAAATGAATGAATGACTTATAAGTCATATAACAGATACTGACAAAACCCCTTACCTCATTTTGGTAAGTTCTGTTATAGTGCATTACAAAAGCATCTAAATCTAACTGATTTACAGTTTTCTGGTTATTGAAATACCACTTAAACTCGAGCTCATGTTTGTATTATAGCTGACAAACCAGACACTGTGCCTTTTTTATATTTCTTATTTTTATCTTCTGTCACTGCATATGCATGACAATTTACCTGGGACCTAAAATGATATTATTGCTATTCTGTATTGTTTACTCTTGCCATAATGTTTCCTCCTGGATTCAGGTGCTCTGAGTAATTTTTCTAGTTACAGTAACAGTTAATAATGAATGATGTTTGCATGTATGACTCAAATCACATAAACATTTTTATATATGACTCAGGGGTGATTGAGTGCATTTTTAATATATGACATTACAATTAAAATATATAACACTTCAAATCCAGCCAGAATAAGCAGGGTTTATTTTCTTAAATTTTTATACAGTTTAAATATCCTTTCTTTACATTATAACCATTAGTAATTAAGTTGACGAAGACATAGTAATTCTTGCTATTCAGTTATGGTCGATATATATATATATAAGGTATAAGGAAAAAAACACAAGACTACATTTTTCTCCCTACAGAGCTGTTTCGTGGTTGCCCATACCATATATATATATGGTATAAGGAGAAAAAAAATAACTACAATTTCAGGGGATTTATATATATATTTAGCTTCACTGTATTGAGCACTGTCTTACGGAAAATCGACTGAGGATTTTTATTTATATATAAAACCCTGAGTATAAATTTACAGCCTGGAAAAACCACATGTATTTCTAATTAAAATTACAAAAGCATACAATGTAAAAAGTCTGTAGAGTTATGTATCATCATGAATTTACGTAATAGTTCTACTACTTTGGCTTTAGCTTATCAGAAGTTACATTTCAAGGAAATCTCCTGTGGCAACTTTACGGTCACGTACTAATTCCATATCCAACTGCTTCAGTTCAGCACAGTTTATTCATACGAAAGAAATTAGATATACACTCGAGTGGATAAAATGAGTACATCCCAATGACATTGTTGATTTCTTTTCCAATATATCTGAAAAGAACCATTTCATCCTCTTTGATACCATGCCTACAGATTAACGTGATAAATTCAAATCAATTAAGTTATATTACACTTTCATAATTTCATTAAACAGAATAAAAAACAGATCAAGCTTATTGTAAAGTACACTCTTGTAATATCACACCTGCAAGTCAATAAAATTAGAATCAGATGTTTTAAATTGGGTGCCACTGATTAAACCCTCCTGAAGGTGGAACGTGTCTTATTTAAACCTGACATCTAAGAGCTGGTGTTTTCTTTGCTCTTGTATCTAAAGCTTTCAAAGTCCTTTACAATAAATGGTTGCTGATGTCACCCATGAGTGACTTTTTAAAGGGATTTTAAAAAGATCTCATATATATAAAATAAAAAAACAAACAAGTATGAAATTAAAGTGTTTCATTTCCAGTAGATTTCACAATTTTGTTATTTCTGACATGCTGAACAATATAAGGTGGAAACGAGAAAATTTAATGAAGTGTTCTTTCACAAAAAATAAAAAGTCTTTATTTTGATGGTTATTTAGATTAGCCATCAAAAAAAGGCTTTTTATGTTTTTGAAAAAGCAGAGTGTTAAAACTTGTTCCTGACACCAAAGAGCGCCTTTGACACATTTTTAAGCTCCTGAGCTCTTTCAAGTCTTTTTTCCTTTATGATAATGGGAGAATTCATTGTTATAAATTGTGAAATGACAACTATGTAAGATAAATCAGAAAAGTGGATGAGTGGACAAAAAGTAAAGTTACTGTGCTTGCGTGCATAGAAAAGTGTATGACTAATGGCTGTACATGAGTATCACTATTATGGCATACAACACTCTGAGAGATCACAGCCAAGGTCACAAATTCTCTTTGTACTCAGTGGCCATCTGTCATGGCTTCATCTGTGTTACAGCCCCTTTTTCCCCTTATTCTGTCCATTGCCTCATCTCGAGACTAGAGCACGTCACTGCCATCTTGCTCCATAATGAGTGCTAGTTTCCGCTTGTCTGATGCCTATGCACTTCATCGCTGCCCATTATTTTAAATGAGGGCCAAATGAAGTTAACCCACACTAACGAGTGCTCACTTGTCCATACCTGAATGAGTGTGTTGGCCTTAAGGAAATGGTAATATTTTTGTAAAGAGACCATCTCTTCAGGTATAGTGCCCCAAACTATGACATTTAATAGTTAAAATAGTACCATTTTAACAGATTAATGTTAGGCATTAGTAACAGCAGCATCAGATCCTACTAAAGAAAGATGTTTTATAATAATAATAATAATAATAATAATAATAATAATAATAACAATGAAAATAATAATGATAATAGTATTAATAATATTAATTACAACAACAATAATAACAACAATAATAATTAAAAAAAGAATAATAATAACAATAAGAATAATGATAACAACAATAATAACAGTGATAATAATGAAAATAATACCCACAACAACATCAATAATAATAACAATACTAATAATAGTAACAATAATAATAATAACAACAACAACAACAACAACAATAATAATAATTAGAGAAGATTTGGGTTAAAACACTAGGATATTTCTTATTTATTTGTTTGTTTGTATGTTTGTTTGTTTGTCTATTTGTTTGGAACCATTAATCAATAATTTTTTTTTACTGTACTCTTAACTGGGGAAATGGCCCTGCGATTGTGTATCCCGCATAAGATAGCCACCATTCTCCCTGTGATAATAGAAGGAGTAAGCGGTTTGGCAAATGAGTATGATGAATTGCTTTACTGTGTGTTGTGGGTGATTCGATGCATTTGACAGGTTCTGTAAAGGGGCTATCAAATTTAATGAGATTAACATATCACATGTCCTACAATCTCAACATGTGCGTAGGCTGCCTGAAGACATAAAGCAAAATTGGAGTCTGCATGCTTGTTACACATTTCTTATTCCATCACAATA
>JBCNYG010000020.1:21763051-21775215 GCA_039654305.1 Porochilus rendahli
CACACAGAAACGCCCGAGCTGGGAATCGAACCCAGGACCTTCTTGCTGTGAGGCGGACGTGCTAACCACTACATCACTGTGCCGCCGACTGCCACACAATGCATATATATATATAAAATCCCCTGATGATATGAGGCACTATAGAGAACATACCAACCATCTGTGTCTCTGTCTGGAAGTCCCTGCAGAGGGTCGTGAGGACAGTACAGAAAATCTGTTCTCCATTCCCTTCAGGACACTGTTAAAAGCTGTATTCATATTAACAATGTGCACAGTATATATAGTTTAAAATGTACACATACAAAGAACTTTTATTAGTATTAATTGCATCAAATTGTAGATGAAATGTTATTGTGTCAATCTTTCATACAATATTATTATTATTTTATTCATTTTGCAATTTTTGCAGCATGATACTATTATTTTAGTGTGTAAATAGAAACCACCCAAATCACACAGAAGCCTTAAGTCTTCATAGTCTATTCTATTCATTGTTACTGATACTGTATAGTTATGATAGGTACAAAGAGTCTGTTGGGCTTTTTACACCCGAACCTACTGGCTCATCAGAACGGCACTTATCCCTGGTTTTCTTGGTGTAAAGTGACTAGGAGTTAACTCCTTCTGGATGTGACACTAGTCCATCGCAGATTACCTTCCAGTATTTTACTGGTACCCATTTATACTGCTGGGTGGACAGAGGCACAGTTGCCCAGGGTTCTTAGCACTGTGAAGGTCTCATGATGAACTAAGACCTTTTGAGAATGAACCCAGCACCCTCACTACTTCAACACTAGCCCCATGATGACAAAGTTACAATAGCAGCATTTCCTGGGTGTGGCCTAGAAACATCCCCCACATATAGCTCTATTGCACGAAATCCTCCTAGACCTGTTTTCAGAAATGGCTCAATTATTCAACTTACTGTATATAGTGAGATACTTATCAATGATTACTGTTATAGTACCAGGTAAGCAATTTTAATCAATTATTTAAATTAATTAATAAATATTGGTGTTTAAAACAATAATTTCATAAGAATGATTTTTAACAAAAATAGCTCACTGTATACT
Source organism: Porochilus rendahli (assembly GCA_039654305.1). Classification (NCBI taxonomy): domain Eukaryota; kingdom Metazoa; phylum Chordata; class Actinopteri; order Siluriformes; family Plotosidae; genus Porochilus; species Porochilus rendahli. The sequence goes on from JBCNYG010000020.1 coordinate 21,764,125, forward strand.
TCTTTTATGTTCTTATTTTCAACAGGCAGTTTTGCAGATACGATTGGGCCAGCAGACAAAGATACCAACCGTGTGGGGAAAGAAACAGACACTGTTACTCTAAAATGTTCGTATCAGACAGAGAGTAATTATGTTGATCTTTACTGGTACAAACAATCTCCTAACAGCGCACCACAGTTTTTACTGTTTAAAGGTGGAAGGTCAGCTTCTAATGAGCTCAAACCCACCGACCCTCGGTACGAATCAAAAACATCCCGAGACTCTACTGAACTTTCTATAAGAAACCTAATGCTCTCAGATTCTGCACTCTATCACTGTGCTACTAGAAGTGAAGCACAATAATACAGATTCAGTTAAATTCAGTACAAAAACCTTACAAAGTTTGTAAAACCACACCAAATATACTCTGTTTAGCAATTTCTTATCAGTTAACCACAGACACAAAAAAGTTTGAACAGCTGGAAGGAGAATAAAAGTATTTCAACGTGACAACTCTACAGCAATTATACAAAATATCTCAGAAGTCCTTTTCAGGATCAAAAAAGTTGTCCATTAAGCCATTTATATTAATAAGCCTACAATATCTAAGGCAAAAATATTTTACTGGCACTTCTACGGTAAACTTTGATGTAGAGCTCATTTGCGAAAAGAGAGGAATTCAAAACATGCATTTAATAAGAATGTATGCATCAATATAAAACCAAATATTTTGTGATTTAAAATATTTAATATACAAATGTAATGAGATTAATTAGCAGACAAATGGGAAATGTGTGAGATTAAGCTTACAGCCAGACTTTGGAGGGAGACCAGGACAGAGCATTCATCATGTATATTTTATGCTACTTAGTTTCAATAGCACACTGTGTAAGCAAATCAAAATTTGTCATGTTACAACCGAATCGATAATTACAAAACCTTTTGCAATCATCTCAGCAAAGATAAAAACTGTTGTGCTGATTGAAGAAGCAATAAAATTACACTTCTTTAGCATAGTTCAGTATCTGGAGAATCAGCATTTGTGGGTTTGATTAAAAACTCGAAATGACCGGAAACTTTTTTTGTTTCTGAAATTCATTAGTATATATTTGTTCTGAGAAATGAAGGCAATTTCATATGAGAAACTACCAAGAAACTAAAGAGCTCATACAATGATGTGTACTGCTCCCTTTACAGAACAGTGCAAAGTGGTTCTAACCCAGCTTTATTAAGTAGTACCTGCAAAACACCAGTTTAAATGGCAACAGTGAAAAGGCAACTTCTGGAGTTGCAAAGAAAAAGCCATAACTAAGACTGGACATCAAAAGAAAAAATTAAGATGGACAACAGAGCATAGCCATTGGACAGTGAAAGATTATTCTGGATGAGTCTAAGTTTAAGTTGTATGGGTCACAAAGAAGAACATTTGTAAGGTGTAGAATAAAGGACAAGCTGCTAAAGGAGTGCTCCATCGCCATCTGTGAAACACCATACCTGGTAGGTTGCCCTGTTTGAGACACTTTTCTTCTACAATTGGAAAATGCACTTCAAACTATGAAAGAAATATATATAGAAAAAGCAGTCACCTGGTATTCTATCACTAATGAAGTGCCAAGCACAGTGACACAATCTCAAACATCATGTTATCAATATCATGTTTAGGAGAAGCTTGACTGTACAATATGGAAGATGTGTCCATCAAGCCAGACCAACTTGTGGAAAGTGCTTCAGGAAGGATGGAGTAAAATTTTGTTTTCAGCTAGAATGACAAAAGTCTACAAAGTTGTAATACCTGCAAATGGAGGATTTAAGACAATATCAAAGTTTGAAGAACAAAAATATAATTTCAAGTAAAATATATTATTTGTAAGCTTGTCAATGTCTTGACTATATTTCATATTTATTTTGCAATTTATTTGATGGATGTAAGTTTGTGTTTTCATAGAAAATGTGACATTTGTGTGTGACTCCTAAAATATATGCATGGCTTTCCTCTAGGTACTCAGTTTCTTCCCACAGCCCATATACTATCACATTAGGCTAATTAGCTGACTCAAATTGCACCTACTTGTGGTTTGTGAGTGTGCGTTGCCCTGCAATGGTCTGGCAAGCTGTTCAGGGTGTATCCCGTCTTTGCTTAGTGTTGGTCTATACAGTGCCGTGTAATTTAAATGTTTTTAATATTTGAATTTTATGTGATATATCTGCACAAAATGGTCTAAGCTGGTGAAGTGAAATGAGAAAAATACACACAAAAAATAATTCTTAAAAACAAAAGTCTGAAAATTTCCATGTCCTTTACTATGGAGCCCCTCAAAAGTTCCGGTGTAACTAATTACCTTTAGAAGTCACATAATTAGTAAATTAAAGTCCACCTGTGTGCAATCTAAGTGCCACATTATCTGTCAGTACAAACATACTTTTTCTGAAAGGCCCCAGAGGCTGCAACACCACTAATCAAGAGGCATCACACCATGAAGGCCAAGGAGCTCTCCAAACAAGTCAGGGACATAGTTGTTGAGAAGTACAAGTCAGGGTTGGATTACAAAAAATATCCACATATTTGATGATCCCCCCAGAACACCAAGAAACCATCATCTTTAAATGGAAAGAACATGGTACCACAACAAACTTGCCAAGAGAGGGCTGCTTACCAGAACTCACAGACCAGGCACGGGGGACATTAATCAGAGAGGCAGCACAGAGACCAAAGGTAACCTTGAAGGAGCTGCAGAGTTCTATTGCAGAGACTGGTGTATTTGTGCAAGGGACCACAATAAGTCGTACATTCCATAGAGCTGGGCTTTATGGAAAAGTGGCCAGTAAAAAGCAATTACTTAGTATTAAAAATAAGAAGGCATGTTTTGAGTTTGCAAAAGCATGTGGGCGACTCCCCAAATGTAAAGAGGAAGGTGCTCTGGTCTGATGAAACTAAAACCTTTTCGGCCACCAAGGAAAACACTATGTCTGGCACAAACCCAACACATCCCATCACCCCTGTAGATACATAACATATATATGTTATATAGTTATATATATGTTATGTAATTGATTTGTAATTGTAATGATAAAGAAGTCATTACATCAAATTGTTGATAATATCACTTAATTAGGCAAACAGAGTAAAGACCACCCAAGTCGGCACAAGTAGACCATTATTCTTAAAACACAAACCACACAGTAGTTGACTCTTATTGTCAGTGATACTGCAAATTTATGATACATACAGTGTAGAGTTATGCTGCAAAAGAAGCATTTCCTGGGTGTGGCCTTCTAGAAATGTTTTCCCTCAGGTGTAAAGTTCAGCAGATACAGCACTAGACTTCTCACAGACCTGTTTTCAGAAATGGCTCAATTATCGAACTTACTGTATATAGTAAGATACCTATCACTGATTATTGTTATAGTACCAGGTAGGCAGTTATTCAATTGAATTAATAAATATTAATGTTTAAAGCAATAATTTCATTAGAATGATTTTTTTTAAATAGCTCACTTCTTTTATGTTCTTATTTTCAACAGGCAGTTTTGCAGATACGATTGGGCCAGCAGACAAAGATACCAACCGTGTGGGGAAAGAAACAGAGACTGTTACTCTAAAATGTTCATATCAGACAAACAGCGACTATGTTTGGCTTTACTGGTACAAACAATTTCCTAACAGCGCACCACAGTTTTTACTGTATAAAGGAGCAAGGTCAACTTCCAGTGAGCGCAAACCTACCGACCCTCGGTTCGAGTCAAAAACATCCAGAGACTCTACTGAACTTTCTATAAAAAATCTAATGCTCTCAGATTCTGCACTCTATCACTGTGCTACTAGAGAGAAAACACAATAATACAGATTCAATTAAAGTCTGTACAAAAACATTACAATGCTGTACATAACATTTGTAAAACCACATCAGGTTTATTCTCTTTAACAATTTCTTATCAGTTAACCACAGATACAATAAAGGTTACAGTAACATGCAGCTGAAAGAAAGTGCTGCTGGATGGTAAGTACTCAGCAATTATACAAAATAAACAATATTTCCTCTACGAGATTAAGTAAGTACACATGTTCATCTATTACCCAGTGGGTGTGGGATCAAATCAAGATGATATCGAGGAAAATGGATGAAACTGCGATGATCTTGAGGAAACTTGGTGGATTTGTGATGATCTCAAGGGAACTTGGTGGAATCATGGTTATCTTGAGAGAACTTGGAATCGTGATGATCTTGGGGAAAGTTGGTGGATTCGTGATGGTCTTGAGGGAATTTGGCGGATTTGTGATGATCTTGAGGGAATTTGGCGGATTCGTGATGATCTTGAGGGAATTTGTTGGATTTGTAATGATCTTTGGGGAATTTGGTGGATTTGTGATGATCTTGAAAAAACTTGGTGGATTCGTGATGATCTTTAGGGAACTTTATGGATTCGTGATGATCTTGAAGAAACTTGGTGGATTCGTGATGATCTTTAGGGAACTTTTTGGATTTGTGATGATCTTGAAGAAACTTTATGGATTCGTGATGATCTTGAAGAAACTTGGTGGATTTGTGATGATCTTGAGGGAACTTTGTGGAATCGTGATTATCTCGAGGGAACTTGGTGGAATTGTGATGATCGGGTGATTGTGAATATTACGAAGTATTACAATTTGCTGCCCATCATGATGGAATGTGGGAATCATAGTAGAGTGCAGTAGAGCTTAACAGACCTCGTGGAGATTTCAGATATTGTGCCCCAGTGTACACATAGTGTTAGCACATGAGTGCGTAAATGTTTTGACCAACCAAGTTTTGTCATTTAAAATACACATTATACAAACTACTAAAATTAACTGACAGACAATTGGGAAATTTGTGAAATTAAGCTTAAAGCCAAAGTCACAGAGCAGTATATTAGGAACACTATACTAATATTTGATGAGGCCTACATTTCTTTCAAAACAGTTCTGAATCTTGGCAAGACATTGAAAACATAATTTTGTTGACAGGATTGCATGCATGTAAATGACCTGGGAGAGAAGGGCTGAAAACAGGGACCAAACATTCATCATGTATATTTCAGGCAGTCTAGTTAACTGAGGAGATTTCTAGTGAACACAACAAGATGATATCACTGATTCCTCTTATAATAAAACACACAATCATGTATTTTGATAATGAACCCTTTTATTATCAAATGGCGGCACAGTGGAGTGGTGGTTAGCATGTCCGCCACGACACAAGGGTTTGATTCCCGGGCTCGGATGTTTCTGTTTGAAGTTTGCATGTTCTCCACATGCCTGTGTGGGTTTCTTCCAGATACTCCAGTTTGCTCCCACAGTCCGAAGACATGCACATTTACACTCTGATGTAGGGGCAATTTGGAATCACCAATCAGCTTTGGAATTTGGGAAAAAAATGGAGTACCTGGATGAAACCCAAGAGAGCATAGGAAGAACATGCAAACTCCACACAGAACTCAACGTTGTTGCTGTGACATAGATGTCTAGAGTTTTTTTTTACTTATTTTTTCTTACTGGAACTTACTTTGAACTGATGGATTGAACTTTTATACTGAGTGAGGTACAATGTAATGCCAGTACTTTAAGACAGTACTTTACTGCCAGTACGTTAAGACAGTAACATTGGTAACAGTGCGATGCTGTGTGGTGGAGCATATTGATTTCTTATGATCTTAACAATGAGTACAGAAAACGATCATTTGTCCCCCACCATTCATCATGTCCGGTGTTAAATTCCTGTGTCTGTGGCTTTCATTAGCTAAGTCATGACTTGATTATTTCAGAAATATGTTATCGCATGGACGGCACGGTGGCGTAGTGGTTAGCACGTCCGCCTCACAGCAGGAAGGTCCTGGGTTCGATTCCCAGCTCAGGCGTTTCTGTGTGGAGTTTGCATGTTCTCCCTGTGCTTGCATGGGTTTCCTCCGGGTACTCCGAATCACCCCTATGTATGAATGTGAGTCCTGAACTAATCATCTTTTGTCTGGAAACATATCCAATCATCAAACAAATTTTAATATGTATACATTCATTCATTCATTCATTTTCTGAATCGCTTATTCCTAATTAGGGTCGCGGGGGGGGCTGGCGCCCATCTCAGCCGACTCTCGGCGAGGGAGGGGTACACCCTGGACAGCTCGCCAGGCCATCGCAGATATGTATACATGATTAGATTTAATAAAATTTATTTGTCAGATACATATGAAAATATGATATGTAGATTAACATTTAAAAAGCTATTTTCTCACTGTTGTTGCACAAATCACACAGCAAGTATCAAAAATACTATTTTTTATATAATACTATATTTACTAATAGAGTTAAACTGGATTTAACTGAACAATGCAGACATATATCTCTCTTGTACAACTGAACATATTAGATCCTATACCTGATCTGTTTGTGTAACAAGTTCCAGGGTTCACTATATTGTTTGTGGAGGTGTGAAGAGATACAGAAATTCTGGAGCCCCAGAAATCCAGGATTCTATTGCTTTATGTTGGAAGAATGTAGGTCACCCATTCCTTGACTGCTGGTTAACTAATTCTCAAGCTTTGTGTTAAAATATATCTTTCAAAGAGAGGTTTAAAATGAACACATGTATGGTTGCATGTCTATACAGGCATACAAAATACAGTATATGTTCTTTCAATTTTTTGAAAGTTTTCTATAAATTTAACCATAATCATTCTGACCCATTTATAGCTAACGCTACTTCAGTCTCACTTAAAATATATAATAAACTCATTAGGTCTGTTTAGTCAAAAAGGTAAGGAGAAAATTCATCATCAACCAAAATAACCAGTATTTAACATTCCTCAAGGTCCAAACTCAATCAGTGTATCCTAAAATTTACAGTGAACATTAAAGAAAAACAAAAAATGTGTATAGTGCAAGTAATCATCTAATCAAACCCATGTTGACACCATTTGGTTTGTTCTTCTGGTAAAAACAGAGCAACAGCACACATTGTTTTTATAAATAAATTTAACAGACATTGAACTAGAAATACATTCAGAGAGTGCAAAACCCCACCAAGGTAGTGCAAACTCGTCTTTACATGGTTGTAGGGGCAGATGAAAAATTACGGTGGCTTCTTGTGGTATGTTCCAAAGTAATTTTTGAGTTTTTTTTACTCCGGGAGCATTCTGGGTAACATCTGCCTCTTTGCCCTATCGTGCAGTTTGAAAAATTCTTTAAAAACCTGAATCTGGATGTTGACCTTGGCCAAAATTTAAGCAGTTCTTCATTGGCCCAAGACCCATATTTTGTGGAAATTTTGTGGAAACACACACACACACAAACACACACACTCACACAGTTGGTGGAAGTAACAATGTTGACAAAGCACGAGAGTGGGAACAGATAAACTTAAGAAAGGAACAGAACATAAGAACATTTAACATAAGAACACATTTGAGTTTATTCAAGTCTGCTGTTGTATGCTGATTTAAATGTGTGTCACTCCAACATACTTTGTACATGTATCCTGAAAGTACATGTTACGATTTAAGAATTTACACATAGTTTACAAAAAGCCAGGTTGAATACCTTTTGAATGAGGCTTTAGAGAGACAACTTAGAAAACTGCTTGGAAATTGGTCCTAAGATTTTAGTCTGCATCAGGTTTGGTCACGTGTGAATGATCTCATTGGGGGGTGATGGCTCTTCTGGAAAGCTAGTGGTAGAGTTTGGTAAGTTTTGATTTTGTGGGCTGGACTTCTGCTGAATCTCCATGGCGATGGCAGCAGGCTCTTGGGGCGAAAACTCCTTAAGTTGCCGATGATATTCCAAGAATGTGCAGGTCTTAGTGGCGATGGCAACTATGTTCTTGCCAATAAAGATGGTGGAGACTCGGCTGTCTTGGAAAAGCACCATGTTGACCCCGCGGATGAGAATAGTAACAATATTAATAGTGACAAGGCTAAGGACAGGGTAAAGCATCATCTTTTTTGGGGACATGTGCTCAACCTGCATAGTGATCTCGCTGAGAGATACACATGGCAGAATGAGCAGAAGAATGTAACAGTAGAAGAATGTTAGTCCCTCAGCCCAGATGGGCAGTCCGGTTTGCTGTGGTTCCCACAAGCTGGCCTGGATATCCAAAACATCCAGCAAGTCCAATGCAACCCAGAACAATCGACCCCTCATATCTTCTTTTTTCCGAAAAGTACTCATGTACACCATGCTATCCAGGGCCACCAGGACAAAATACAGGCCTGGTACACAAACTGAAAGCAGCAGAGTCAAAGCTTTTCGAGTGACAGTCTCCACAGTCTGGTACTCAGCCTTGTAGTTTTGAAAAACAAAGTAGAGTTTTATCTCCAGAACAAAGATATAAAGGAACCAGAGGATCATGGCATAACCACGCTTTGCAGTCCTCACCTCAACCCCTACCCAAACCGCAACATAGCGCAGAAGTATGAGGAAGCAAATGTCCCCTACTAACACAATGATGCAAACTCCAATCTTACGCGGACCCTGGTTCTGCTCCACCAGGTAAGCATCCATGACAGCCATGCTGGTCATAATGAAAATAGTAGTTAGACACACATGTTGCTTGTCAGTGGGAGGCAAAACCATAGTGAGGATTCTATTGCTCCCACTTAAAAAAAATAAAGCATACCATTAGAAGTACATCTGGTTTAAAAAATTATGTATATTTAATAAAAAATGTTTATTTCATATTTAGAAAGATCTAGCACTCCAGTGGTCCTGATGTAACTGTAGACATCTAGGTGTATCATGGACTATGGTGTGTGCTTAGTATTTTTCACGTTTTAACAGCCTCAGTGGATTTTATGGTTGGTGCCTTGAAGATTGTGTAGTGAATGAGAATTCACTTTGTGAATGTTTGCATACATATCTTCCTTGGATGAGGCAAGCCTTTGCCTGATAGACACAGACCCACTCATCTATGTCAGTCTGACCTCATTAACACCATGGCAGAACTGGTCAGCCCTGGCTCCACGCAGCCATAGTTAAAGCATATTACAAATATACTTTATGCTTTTGACCTTAAATTGCTTGTGGTTAAATTACTATTGTGTTCACTTAAGTTTTGACCTTTGGTGGGTGCTGGTCGTCATGTAGCCTGGATGGTTAACCAAAGGTTGTGTTTTGGATTTTCTGGTTCATGGCTTCTGTCAATAAGAGAAATGGAAAGAAAAGGAAATCAGTTAGTTAAATGAATGATACAGAAAAATTTTACATTGTTCTGTGTAACACACTTGTTCATCAAGACAACAGGCGTCAATGGTGCATGTGGTTGGATCTGGTTCAGGAAAATATCCAAATTTCAGAGCTTGTAATATATCAGGGGCATAGTGGTTAGTGGTTAAATAATCACCTCACAGCATGGAAGTCCTGGGTTTGAGTCCCAGGCGTTTCTGTATGGAATTTGCATGTTCTCGGCTTTACTCTCACAATCCAAAGACAAGTCCATTAGGCGAATTGTTTGTTTCAAATTGCCCTTAGGTGTGAGTGTGAATGGTTTTGTGTGTGTGTTGGCCCTGCAGTAATCTGGTGAGCTGTCCAGGGTGTACAATGCCTTCACCCAGTATTGTCTGAGACAGACTCCAGCCTCCCTGCAACTCTAATAGGATTAAGCATTTTGGCTAATCAGTGAGTAATACATAGATTCCCGATAAAGTTCCCAATAGATGTCCCTTAATAGGTGTCCAAGCCTGGGCTATTACAGCCTGATTTCTGATGTCATTTGTATCATCTGTCTTGTGACTTTAATTATCCATTAGACAAATTCATTTTCTGTCAAGTTTCTGATTTCAGTATTTGCTCCAGGAACATTTAATTTAATTACCTACAAGTGTGTCCGCCCACTCAAGATAGATTGTGTTTTTTTATTCTGCATGAGACTGAATTGTGGTGTGTGAGACTCTATTTTTGGAGTATAAGTTTTGTTATGAGTATTTCTTTTAATTATTATTGCTGCCTGTCATCATGGAAGGCAGCAATACATGCCAGACCATCAGCGTCCCCTCAGTGACTTGGCAGCTTTATTGACTTTTCTGTGATGAGCCATGAATATGGAAGAATATTTTCTTTCCAGCCTAATGCTGAATTAGTTAAAAAAAAAATTCTGGAAAATATTTTCCAGTTCTTTTAAAATGTCCAATTTATTAAGATATAAACATCATAAAGTATAATATATATAATATATATTATACTTTATGATGTTTATATCTTAATAAATTGGACATTTTAAACAAATTTAATTTGTTAAAAACTCCACATGACCTTATATTATATATATTATACTTTAAGATATAAACATCATAAAGTATAATATATATAATATAAGGTCATGTGGAGTTTTTAACAAATTAATAATTCTGGCCTACACTGTAATAGAGTTCGCAGATGTCCATTACAGGGAGTCAGAGTAGCAACAGCAAAAAAAAATTCTTATAATTTTCAAAGCTGAAAATTTTCTAAACACGTTACAATTTACAAGAAATCATGGAGTTGATTTTTGATGCTTGTACAGCATCCCTACCTCTGGTGTCCATTTGCATCAAAAAATTGGATGTTATGGTTCATATGCTCATGCTATGAGCTGCATAACGACTGTTATCATGTTATTATTAATGTTTGTTCAGAAATTTGTGCTTGTACTGATTTTTCAGGAAAACATTAGGTGCAAAAATATGAACATACTTTATGGGTTGCTCCACTTTTAGGCAGTGCTTAAATCAATATGTTATCTTTATCTTTATCTTTTGTTGAAGCTCTAAATATGCTCACCCAACTGTTTCATTCACATGGCTCTGTAGTCTAAACTAAAGGTGTGCCACTCTCACAGAAGTGGATTATGACTGTGTATCAGCAGCAGAAGAATTAAGGCGCTGACGTGCACTGTATGTATTCAGAAATATCTCTGCCTAATACTTCAGAGCTGCTGGCTTCCATAGCAACCATTTCTATTAAGAAGGCAGTAATCAGGTATGGTAAACCCTTGCACACTTTTGACAGGTATGAGCAAGTGAGAAATTACTGCAGTGGTTATAGCTGCTGTGCAATTAGGGAGGAATGAAAACAAAATGTATTTTAGATATACTACCTCCCTCTATCTATCTATCTATCTATCTATCTAT
>JBCNYG010000020.1:21780154-21801970 GCA_039654305.1 Porochilus rendahli
CTTTGTTAGGTGTTATTGTAGTAGTGTAATGATAAAAGAAGACTTTATTAGTGTAATTAGACTTTTTAAAATCAGAAATGTATCATGAATGATGAGTAAAATAATTGCCTTTTAAAGCAAATTAGCATTCATTTTCAAATTTTAATTCCAAACATTTTTAAATTGAAGTAAAAGCTTAAGGACCCTGATGCCATGAAATTCTCCAATGAAACAGTCCAAAATGGAATATCTGTGCATAGAGCTGAAAGGAACTAGGGTGACTTTTCACCAGAAAGAAGAAAAAAATCTTGATTATTTGATTCTTTCAGCATTTATCTTATGACATTACTTCTACACAATTAAATAAATTTTAGCTCATCATATAGTCATTATTTATAATGGGACTTTTACCTTTGCACAGGATTAGCGTAACACATGCACACACTGTGTATATCAATCACTGAATTCAACTGGTAGATGTAGGCAGATGTGTAACAATTGGGGTGATTTGGAACAGCCAGTTAGTCTAATGTGGATGTATTTAGACTGTGGGAGAAAAGTGGAGTACCTTAAGGAAACCCACACCAGCATGGGAAGCACATGCAAACTCCACACAGAAATGATCATGCTAATGATAATTATCAGGCATTTAAATTCTTGAAATTCCTGTCAAAATTGCACTTAAGAAACAAATATTGCACATAAAATTAATATTGAGAAAGTATAAAATAAGAATAAAAACTATATAAGTAAAAGGAATTAAAGATATATATTTAATTAATATATATGTGTCTGTACACAGTAGAATAAATACAGAATGCTAATAGAAAAATACTAAAGTGGTTGTAGTGTGCAAAAAGTGTGCAGTGGCCTGATACTGCCCCTGAATTTGCTGGTATGAGTCTGGATGCTCATGTACTGTCTCCCCAACAGCAGGAGCTTGAGAAGTATGTTGCTGGGGTAACTGGGATCGGAGAGGATACGTTGGGCCTTACTCCTACAGCGCTGTGTGTGGAGGTCCTGGATGGCTGGCAGTTCAGACCTGGTAATGAGTTGTGCTGATCTGACCATGCCTTGAAGAACTTTGCGGTCCAGAAAATTACACCTGCCGTACCAGCTAGTGATACAGCCAGACAGATTACTATCGATGGAGCATTGGTAGAAGTTGGTGAGTATTCTGGAGTCCATGCCAAACCTCCTCAGCCACTGAAGAAAGAAGAGTTGCATAAGGAGACACTGATGCATAGATCCTGGAGCTATATGACAAGCCTGGATGGAATTAAGGTGTTGAAAGCCGAACTGTAGTCAATAAACAGCATCCGCACATTAGTGTTCTTGTAGTCCAGTTGTGAGAGAGATTAAGTGATAAGTATAAACTGAGTAAACTGTCTGTCTGCCTCCCAGTCTCTTGTGTCCTGAACCTGGGAATTACTAAGCGCTTGTTTTTCACATTCGTATCAGACAACACTCAGATTGACTTTCATTCTTTTTAAGCCACCCCAAAATAAATATGAAAGAGATGGATTGATTTATTCATGCACCACCAGAATGTTTGGAGCTCCCAGTAAACAGTCCTCACTCTGCCTTTGTGGGGCCACTCTTGGTCTTTCCTTAGACCTTTGACATAGATATATAATGTCTCATAGAGGGAAGTTAAAATGAGGGTAGGTCAAGGTAGTGAGAAGATTAGATTGGGAATCGGGTGTGGTGCGGGCACAAAGAGACACTGAGGCCTTGAACACAATGCAGATGTCTCTAAGCAAGTTACTCTCTCGGCTAAACACTATCTGTGCAATCTTGAAAAGCGCTGCAGGCTACATGGGCAATTCGATTTGGACAGGCTGATTATCTCTGCAGTCAGGGACAAAGTTGAACCATTAACAAAAAGCAACTGATAAACAGCAGAGTTTTATTTTTATTTCTTTTTAATTTTTTAAACCAGATTGGGATAAATGCTTCTGTATCAACAACCTTTGGGAAGTTACACTCACTTATTTGCCAAACAACTCCTACTAAGATCACAGGGAGGCTGGAGCCTATCTCAGCCGACAATGGGCAAAGGCAGGGTACACACTGAACAGCTCTCCATAGCATCATACTACCATTCACACACATCTAGGGACAATCAAAAATATCCAATTAGCCTAATTTGCATGTCTGTGGACTGTGGGAGGAAACTGGAGCCCCCAGAGGAAACCCACATGCACTGGGAGAACATGCAAACTCCACAAAGAAACTTGTTATGGGGCAGAAGTGTTGAATACCACAATGCTGCCCCTATCTGCCTCATCCACATCCTAAAATACTTGAATGAAAAAAGGGAGTAGTGTTTAATCTGAATGTGGGAGGCTGAACCACAGCGCCAATACTGTTTAATGGGAAAATACTGTTGCATTTCAGGATGTAAAGTCAAATGTGTCTCAGAATATAAGAAGATCTGCTGCTTAAGCATCTGCTTCAACGAGTTTGAGTCAATATATCTGTTAGTTTGTTTTTAATTATATAATAAATAAAAGTTAAATCTTCCTCGGGTTAACGCTGTGGTATAATGTCTGAGATCTCTATGATTTGAGAGAATCATGAGTGTGTGTGTGTATGGATCGAATAATGATGATCTTGTTGATCAGGGCAAAATTGTTGACTGTCAAAAAATGTTTTTCTTTTTTTTTAATTATTACGATGTATTATGATGTGACGTTGCTTGTGATAGAATGTGGGAATTGTAGTAGCGCTTTACAGGCTTTGATGTGCCATCGTAGGATATCTTGATGAGCTTGGAAACATGATTCCTTATCCTTCCTTATCAACCTGCCTAATTTTTATACCCAAATCCTGCTCCAAGAGTGCTCAGACATCATGGAGCGCCACACTTTTTTGAATAGCAGAGATGGCAGACATCGTGTCCCAGAGTAAAACCAGGGTTGGAGAGAGAAACACAAACAAATTAAACTCCTACTTGAATACAGCAACTATGTTGTTATAACGCCTTACTTTCCACCTTTGGATACAAAAATAGTTTAGAATCCAGGGTTCTAAGATCAGGCCCATATGAACTTTTATCAAGACAGAATTAGCGGTAGTTTCTAATGATATACAATTTTTAACTGCTCCCTAGCAATTTTTGTGTAGTCTATTTCTTTTATTTAATTCTGTTATGAATGAGAGGCATGCCTTGTTAAGTTGCTTTGTGACCCTTTCCAGGCTCTCCATTCAAGAGTCCCACAAAGGACAAGATGAAAAATAGCAAATTGCATTTTCTTGTTTCTTTTTTGTCATTGTATGACAGTATATTTCCTGTATTTGTGTATTTGTTTGTTTTTTCTTTTGGTTAGGTAGAAAAAGAGATTGACCACAACAGAGTAGCAGACATCAACCCAGAAGCTTCCGTCAAGGCTGGAGGGTCTATAAGGGCTTTTTAGTTTGTGAATCCCGCCTGAATTCAATTACAAGTAAGCATAGAGGACATGTTATTTATTCTCAGTGGCTCCATCTCTGTAGACAGTTTAGAGGACGAAGAGGACTAAGGACATCATCAAGAATTAAGTAATCACTGTTGTCCATCAGCATTATCTATCTCAGTGTCTCAAGTCTCGTTATTTAAAGAAAAAAGTGAAACATTTAAAATATTCAATCATATACATACAAAATAATAGTTATATTTATACTGTAATGTTGGCTAGATTATTTATCCAATCATTTAAACATTAACATAACACAAAACTTTCTTTGCTGTCAGCTGTACACAATGTGTACACACTCTCCTCTAGTTGAATGATGATGTGATGGCACAGATGCTTTCGTAAGCAATTTGGCAGCCTGTAACCGATTACAAGCTGAATTGATTAGGCGTATGTCAATATCAGTACAGCATGTTCATTCATTCATTCATTTTCTGAACCGCTTAATCCTAATTAGGGTCACAGGAAGGCTGGTGCCCATCTCACCCAACTCTGGACGAGGGCAGTGTACATCCTGTATAGCTCGCCAGGCCATCGCTGTACTATATATATAAATATAAATACACAGCCAAACACACATAAACACATATATAGCTAAATGCTATATTCGCAGAGGAGACGGACCTGGAGTGTCACATATCAGCTATGCTCTCCTACATAAATTACTGCACTGAGACACAACAATGACTGTTAAAGTGTTCCAAAACCAGAAACCATGGTTCAACAGTGAGGTGCCCACCCTGCTTTGAGCACAGGATGATGCCGGGCCTCAAAAAAGCCAAGTGAAAATATAAACAACTCATCGTGGAGCACTTCGACGATAACAACAGGAAAATGCGGCAGGGGATCAAGACGCTCACTGGCTACCAGGACACACACACATCAGCGGACTCCTTGGAGAACACCCTACCAGACACCCTGAACCAGTTCTTTGCTAGCTTAGACCGAAACAACAGAGAGCTGCTTTTTCAGAGAGGGGCAACGACCCCATCCAGCTGCAGAAGCACCAGATCAGAGCCCCACTCCGCAGAATCAAGGAAAGCTACTGGTCCTGATGGAGTAACAGGAAGGGTACTTAATACATGCGCAGATCAACTAGGAGGAGTTTTTACCACCATCTTTAACCTCTTGCTACTGAAAGGTGTGGTTCCCACCTGCCTCAGGACAGCCACCATCATTCCTGTGCCAAAGAAAAGCACAGTGAGCTGCCCAAATGACTATTGCCCAGTTTTCCCCATCATCACCAAATGTTTCAAGAGACTTGTCTTGTCTCACATTAAGGCTGTTATCACTGAAGGCCCCGCTTTCGTTAACACACAGCATCCTCCCACCACAGTGTTATCCTTGGCCCGGTGCTATTTGCACTCTTCTGAATAGCAAAGACTCTTCTGAAAGAGGCATGGACCAATGGGAGAAGGCAGAAGCGCTTCCAGGAGAATTGGTCACATTGAACACTTGGAATAATG
Organism: Porochilus rendahli; assembly: GCA_039654305.1. Classification (NCBI taxonomy): domain Eukaryota; kingdom Metazoa; phylum Chordata; class Actinopteri; order Siluriformes; family Plotosidae; genus Porochilus; species Porochilus rendahli. The sequence goes on from JBCNYG010000020.1 coordinate 21,785,058, forward strand.
TGTTTCCTCTTCTGGAACTGAAAATCAATTCCAGAAGAGGAAGTGGGTCCTTCTGACTGTTTAATTTGACCAGTTCTCCTACCAGAAGCTCTTCTGTCTCTTCCCACTGGTCCATACCTCTTCCAAAGGTCTCTTCACCCTGAGTGCGAATCGCACCGGGCCCTTATTTCATTTGAGTGAGTGCATTGATTCATGGACTAATGGAGTGAAAAAGTTTTGTAATACTCAAAAATTCAAACATGCCAATAAGAAGAATTAAATTTTAAAAGTGGATTAGATTTTTTAGATATTTAGCTTTAGATTATGCACCAATGGCAAAACATTAAGGATAGACTTAAAGGTAGAAGCTGTATATGTAGGCTACCTGTGGCTGTTACTGGCAAGATTATGTTTATGAATAGATTATGCTGTTTGATAACATTTTTTGTAAATGTTAATATCTGATGATTTTGTGGTTAATGTTGGAGAAGGATGAAGTAAAGAAAGGGCACAAACGAAGGGTCACTGATTTTTTTCAAGGTTAAGGATAGGTCTGAAAAAGATTGAACAGCCAAATGTATATGGGAGCATTTTTGACTGCATCACGTGTGTGGGTTTGTGTGTTTGATGATCTGCCCGTGTAATTGTCTGTGTGTGTTGCTGTTACCATATCTGTTAGTACTGTAAGCCTGTGCCTTTATTACATAAAAAATGGCTAGAAATATTTTTGCAAATATTGCAAATTTGCTTAATTAGTGAGGTAGACGCTAATGAATTTTTCCATAATTACCGCAACATTACAAATTAAAATATGTATATCTCTGAAACTATAGCACCTACAGAGTTCTAATTTAGGGTGTGGGTGCAGAAGATGGTCTAGATGTGCCTTTTGGGGGTTGTGTGGGGCTGCCAGGGGGATTTGCTCTTGTTAATTATGTAATGATTTTGATTTACTGTTTTAGAAAATAAACAATACTGTAGAATATCATCACTGTCATACTTCCCATTATTCTGAAACTTTTCAAAGTCAAATAATTGACTGCTTTTCACTTAATTGTTATGCCCTAATCATGTGCACACAAAAATTTTTGGTAAAAATTGTTAATTGTTATGCCCTAATCATGTGCACACGAAAATTCAATGAGCCAATATAAAGCCAATACAGTTTTTTGCAATCATTTGCATCATTTTCACTACTGCGCTGCAACACTGAATTTTAGGGGCCCCCCCACATGTCAAATCCTACTTCAACCACTGGGTACAACAAAGGATGTACTTCCTCAGAAAGTTACGACAAGCCAGCCTACCTCGACCCCTACGGACAAACCTTTATCACTCCGCCATCAAGAGCCTCCTGACCTACTGCTGTACAGTGTGGTTCAACACTACCCCCGTCAGTGACATTTACTCTGACAGACTTCGGAGGAGAGCCAGTGGAATTATAAGGGACACCCCTTTTCTCCCCTCTCTCCTCCAAAAAAAAATGTACAGGACACTAAAAACAATAAATAACAGACTCAAGAATAGCTTTTACCCATAAGCTGTTAAATGTGCCACCCCACCACCACCACCGTCACATACATTTATATATATACATACATACATTTGCATTTACCGGATATATGTATGTATGTGTCTATATGTGTAAATAGGTATATGCACATATATGGCTTAGTGTAGTTACCGTGTGTGTGTGTGTATGTATACATACAAGAGTATGAATTTATAAAATAATTTTCATATTCTCCCTGTGCTTGCAAGGGTTTCCACCCACAGTCCAATTACATCTACATTAGGCTAATTGGCTTTCCCTTAGGTGTGAGTGTGGGTGCTAATGTGAGTTAGCTGAACTGGGGGACAGCAGTGAGAACCTGATGATAGTGGGGCTTGAACCCCTGACCATCAGATCAGTAAGCCAGCACCTTAACATACAGTATGTACTTTACTGTACATTTTCTATATGAATATGAACTGTATTCTTATGAATGTGAACTTTGTACTCTTGTGTCAGTGGCCTACTAGAGCTAAGCACCACCCATCTTTCAAAGATAATCACTATATATCAGTTTAATTTTAGGCATCCACATTATTTTATCTGTGATTAGGAATGCTTTAAATAGGATTAGCTGTACTTTGTTTTAACTGAGTGAAACAGCAGAAGGAGTGGTTGTACATGATCAGAATGATAATGAAGTAAAGCGGTGAATGTACTGTAATGCAGCCAGTGATGTACACAAATCAGCCACAACACTAGCGGCTGGGAAGCCAATTGAAATACACTGTGTTCTAACACAGTGTGGCTCTGAGACACTCAGATTGCTCAATTTTACTGTTTCTAACATATCAGCTTTGAAAACTGACTATTTACTTTCTGCCTAATACATCACACGAAGTACTGTGATGGCCTGGCAAGATGTTCATACATACAGCCTCCCTGCAAACCTTTTTAGGATTAAACGAATAAATGAATGAATGAACATCCCACACCTTGGCAGGTGCTACTGAAAAGAGATAATTAATAATTGTCCACTGCAGGCAAGGTCCAACCGAACCTGAGGTGCATAATTGTAATATAATAAATATACTCAGGCATCTATATAATATATTATATAGATGCCTGAGCCAAAAAAGTACAATAAGATTTTTATGGGTTTTTTTTTATTAAATTATTTTTCACCATGATGCAGGCAATGCATGCAAACTCTCAGTATAGGCAGATGCAGAGCCTAAAAGCTGCAAAAAAGCATATTTTTAAAAAACCCTTTGTCGAGATTTTGTAAGATAATGAAAAGCCAAAAGGGGATATTTATGGTTTTATGGTTTATATTTACATATAGATTTAAGCATTATCCACTCGGAATAATGACTTCTAATCCCAGGAAAATAAATCAGCCAGATTGTTCTATTCCTATTTAGTATATATTTTTCAATGTTAATCACTTCCCGAGGCCACACTGTGATGGCTAAACAACTGGGTCAATTCATCTCTAAAACAGCAGGTCTCGTGGAATGTTTCTGGTATGCCCTGGTAAGTACCTACCAAAGATGGTCAAGGAAGAATAACCAGTGAACTGGCAAGAGTGTCAAGGGTGCCCAAGGCTCACTGATGAACAAACCAATAAACATCTGAAACAGTTACAGGAGACAGAGTGATGCTGGATTACACCAGGTGAGATGCCTTCAGATTTGTATCACGTGACTTCACAGGGAACAGAGATTTTTGTTTTGAATCAGTGTTAACTTTGCAACAGTTAACAGTATCATTATTAATACGAAATGCAGTTCTGATTCCAATGTTTTAACTTTTAAATTATGTGGTCATGATATTATTCACTGTGCCCTTCCAAAAAATTGGCAGTCATCACTGATTGTATTAATGCTTTTTTAAAAACAAAATAATGAACACTGCAGCATTAAACACTAACGATATGGGTTCAGATTAAAAATTTCGTTTTACTTTGAAGAAAAACAATTATATGCAATGTGTCTTATTTTCATGTTTGCTTTGGTGCATAATTCATTTTGAGATAAAGGCACATGACTTGAAACATTAATGGAGTCTGGTCACTATCATTATTAGGGTATTTTGCCTAAATACAAAGGTTTCCTTGGAAACCTCCCCAGCTCATGGCCTAGTATTTCTTTTTCACCTTTTTTCCCTTGTTTTGGTTCTGTTTCTGTTTACAATAACAATACAACATGTGTGATAACTTCACAGCCGAGTTAAAAGAGTCTGAAATCAAATGTTAAGAAAAAGAAGAAGGCATAGCATTAAAAGAGATACAAGAATAGACCACAGGGGTCCAGATACTCACGGGACTATTTAACAAGTTCAGTATATACAGTAAACAGTGACCTTGTGACTTTGAAATAAGGTCAAGGTGATTGGCCTTGGTAATTGGGTTCTTTTTAACAACTTTTAGGGCTAATAAAACTATAAGGGCCATAAAATTCTTAAGGGTTCACAAACTTTTCAGCACCACTGTACCTGCTAAGTGAATGAGCACCTTTAAGAATGAAAAAATACCATGAAATTAGTCCAACTAGAGCTGTTTTTGAACACTGGAGGAAACAATGGATTCAACGATTCATATGCAAGAGTTAGAAGATCACAGTGGCAATCAAGTAGCACAAATATTAAAACTATATTAACCAACTCCCCAGAAGGAGCAACAATGTATCAGCACGCTAACAGAACTACACTTGTTTTATCCAGAGCCACGCTCTTTGCGACTTTTTTCTGAAAAGATATGAAAGTTGCATTTCCAACCATATGCAATAAAGCCAAAAGATGTCAAAGTAAGACCTAGGGGAGGCCATCAGAGCTCAGACTTTGCTGCAGCTTAATTACAGTACAGAAAACATGGTGCTAATCTTTCAAAACGATTATATTCGAAAACATTTTAGTAACACTTTAGAATACTGTTGAATAACTTGTATTATTTTGTTTTTGATATACTGTATTAATCCTGCAAGGGAAATTATTGCCTATGCATTTAACCCATCCAAAGTGAGCGCGCACACACTCAGAGCAGTGGGGTGCATCACACATTGGGTTGCCCAGAGAGGTTATAGGTTTTTAATCTATTCAGGAGCTAAGTAGGAATAAATGAGGACTACTTTAATAAAACATATTTTTATCAAGTACTAAAAACTATTATTTAATTACTCTGTGTTAAGACTTCATTATTAATAAAAAATGCACTGAGAGTGCAGACCTCAACCAATGTAGTGCAATCTTATCTTTACATGATTTATAGTAGCAGATAATGTAGAATTAATTAATAGAATTAATGCATTTTAAAATTTTAAAAGGATAATTATTTTATGTCTACGTAGTGGCAAAAACAGGCAAGATTAAAATGATTTACGAGGTAGGGTCACGATTAGGGTATAGTGTTATACTAGTACTATCTCTGGGAGAGTATATCATAATCTCATGATATCTTTAGACAGGACAACATTATTTCTTACTCTGCATTCTGTAAGCAGAGCTAGACAGCAATTCATACCGGCATGATTACACACAAAAAGAAGCGTTATGGAAGAACAGGCACCCACAAACACCAATAAAATATTTTTATGCACTGTTGTAAGTAATGTGGTGTGACTAAGGCTACAGCTGTTAATTATTACAGAAGCATGCAAGGGTCTGGCTGTAACTGACAGAAGACTTGTTAAAGTCACCCACTGTGTGCATCAACGAGCAGAAATGAGGCTTCATAAAGACTGTAAATTCTCTGTTATGTCGTCAGTAGCTGCTAGAATGCATTTATTGTTTCTGCACAGGTGAGATTTTACTGTATCTCCCTGTATCCTGAGACTGCAGCAGTGAAAAATCGTCTGGGTTTAAGGGGATGCTAGAGACAAGACAAGACAAAAAGTTTAATTAAAAGCAAATACATTATATTTCGATTTTGAATTCAATTATTTGGTTAGTTTAAGTCTGTTAATTTATTTGTTTAATTAATTTCTTGTTTTCTTTGACAAATTAAAAAGACCTTCATTTTGTTATGGTTGTTTTACCAGCGTTTGATCATTGCTTCTTCTTCTTCTTTTTTATGCAATTAACCATCATAAAATTACTTTAAGGGTATTCATTGAGGTCCAACTGTGATGCTTGAAAGTTTATTTTTTTGTCTCTTTTGCTTAATTGAGTTCTCTTTATCTACTTTTAGGACTTGTGTCAAAATACAATAATGTTTTAGATCATATTCGTTTAAATAATTCCACTGTACATATGCTTTTTCTACATTGGGAGTTTAATGTTCATTTGCTTTGCTGCTAATCCAGCTTGCTTGGTTAGCAGGTAGGTAGTTAAACCACATATAGATATAACAGTGGTCCTTTGAACACACTGTGGGGTGTAATTCAATACCTGGATACATACTAGTATGTGCACACAACATATTAGGACCTTCCTATCATGATATCAATGAAACAGCCCAGTAATATTTACAAAAACAAAACAAAACAAGGAAAAAAAATATTGCATAAAAAAGTAGTGCACATTTTCACACCATGAAATCACACCATGATTGCTGCATGGGTTAGGAGTAAGTTATCCAGAGGTCACAGAACCACGATGACATCCATTACCAAGCATTCTGGTTGACTCCTCAGGATGAATTGTTTAACATCTGCGCACCCCTGACCGTCATAAGAAATTGGTACACCAAGTAAAATTGGGAGTCATCATTTAATTAGTGATTTGCCAAACTGATTCCCCCTACTAGGGGCGCAGGGAGGCTGGAGCCTATCTCAGCCAACTCTCAGCAAAGGCAGCTTGCCAGTCCATCACAGAGCAAACATATGCACAACCATTCACACTCACACATAGTGGCAAATTGGAAAAGCCGGTTAGCCTGAGGTGCATGTCTTTGAAATGTGGGAGGAAACCACCGGAGTACCCGAAGGAAACCTGTGCAAGCATAGGTAGGACATGCAAACCTACACAGGAACGTCCGAGCCTAGCCTGGTACTCGAACAGGACCTTCTTGTTGTGAGGCTGATGTGCTAAATTTTACAATTTTTTACATTTTTGGTTCATATAAGGGATTGCAGGGCTTGGCAGGGGTTTGTGCTTTGAGAGCTAGTTTGTGAAATGACTCCTCCATCATAAAAGACAGTTTGTTTGCTCTAGTTAACTGTAAGACCTCATTCTCTTTACAGTCCTTTGATGGTTTCATTTATAACAAATTATTCATTGATTCATTCATCCATTTATTTATTTTCTAAGCCACTTAATCCTACTTAGGGTCGCTGGGATGTAGGCAACGGCTTGGTACACAGCGCACAGCTTGCCAGGCCTATAACAAATTATTTGTTTTTAATTAGTAAATCTTGAACAAAGAGCAAAACAGCCATTCTCTTCTCATGGAGAAATATTCCTGATATGAGCAAACCTGCTTGATGGTCCAGGTGTTAAAAAACACACAACTTACTGCTCATAGAAAAAGGTCATGTAAATATGGGGCTTCAACCCAATACCTTCTTGCAGTGAGGCTGAGGTGCAACCCAAGCACCCATTCATCATTCTGAAATGCTGCAGATCCACTGAGATTCTGAGCCGGAGAACAATTTTCTCAAGACTTTTTTTTTAATTACTGTTGGTAATAAAGTAGGTTATATTTAGTTAAAATTTTCTATGACCAAAAGTCATAGAGTGCCTTGTACTTTTTTGCCTCAAAACCTGGAATTAAAACGTATTGTTTGAAGGTTTGCATCATTTCATTTACAGAACATGCTTACAACTTTAAAGATGTGATTTTTTTTGTGACGCATGCTTAAAATAGGACAAAACAACAGAAAACTTCAGTTGCATAACTATTCACCCCCCTAAAGTCAGTACTTTGTAGAGCCACCTTTTGCGGTAACTACAGCTGGAGTTTGCTTTTTAAGCCACAATTTGCCATTATGATCTTTGCTCATTCCTCAAGGCAAAACTGCTCCAACTCCTTCATGTTGGGTGGTTTCCACTCATGAGCTGCAATCTTAGTCTGACAACGGATTCTCAATTGGATTGAGGTCTAGGCCATTCCAGCCTATTTGTTTTGGCAGTATGCTTCGAGTCATTGTCCTGCTGGAAGGTGAACCTCCACCCAGTCACAAATCACAGGCAGACTGAAACAGGTTTTGCTCAAGAACATCCCTGTGTTTAGCACCATCCATCTTTCCCTCAACTGTGTTACTGAAAAACATCCCCACAGCATGTTGCTGCCACCATGTTTCACCGTGGGGATGGTGTTCCTGGGATGATGGGATGTGTTGGGTTTGCCCCAGGCATAGCATTTTGCTTGGTGGCCAAAAAGTTCTCATCTTACCAGAGCAGCTTCCTCCATACATTTGGGGAGTTGCCAACATGACTTTTGACAAATTCAAAATGTGCCTTCTTATTTTAAACATTAAGTAATGGCTTTTTTCTGGCCACTCTTCAATAAAGCCAAGCTCTATGGAGTGTACGGTTTACTGCGGTCCCATGCACAGATACACCAGTCTCAGCTGTGGAACTCTGCAGCTCCGTCAGGGTTACCTTTGTCTCTGTGCCGATTCTCTGATTAATGCTCTCTTTGCCCGGTCTGTGAGTTTTGGTGGGCAGCCCTCGCTTGGCAGGTTTGTTGTGATACCATGTTCTTTCTATTTGAAGATGATAGATTTGATGGTGCTCTAGGGACCATCAAAAATTAGGATTTTTTTTTTATAACCCAAGCCTGACTTGTACTTCTGAACAACTTTGTCCATGACTTGTTTGAAGAGCTCCATGGCCTTTATGGTGTGATGCCTCTTACTTAGTGGAATTGCAGTCTCTAAGGCCTTTCAAGAAAAGGTGTGTTTACATCGACAGATCATGTGACACTTAGATTGCAAACAGGTGGACTTGATTTCACTGATTGTGACTTCTGAAGGTAATTGGTTGCACCAGAACTTTTGAGTGGCTTCATAGCGGGTGAATACATATGCACATGCCGATTTTCAGGTTTTCATTTTTTTTCCTCATTTCACTTCACTAACTTCACCCCCACAAGACTATTTTGTGCAGATCCAGCTTAATGAAATTCAGACTAAAAACATTTAAAGTACAGGTTGTAATGTAACAAAATAGGTAAAAATCCAAGGGGAGTGAATACTTGACCAAAACACCCATATGCATTTTTAACATACCATTCCAGAGTCAGTACCTTCTTTGACGTTAGAATAATCTTTGTTCTTTTAGGAACTTTCCACTAGATATTGGAGCATGGTTAAGAGGAGTTGCCTATTCATCTACAAAATATTGAGGTCTCGGGTGAAGACAGCGTTCAGCAAGAATGGATAAGCACAATGCAGGTTGACCTCTTCTTGTACTGTCACATTGGACGTCTTAGTTCCAGTGAAGGGAAATTATAAACACAACTGCATGCAAAGGCATCTTACAAAATTTGCAAAAAAAAGCAAAGCACCTGATATCGCTATTAATAGGTGTCTGTGGCTGGTGTTATAAAAGTAGCGCAGCTTCTTTAATGGCTGTATTAACTTTATCCCTGTAGAAAATAAATTAATAAATAAATATACGTCTCTCGGCTGGTCTGAAAATGTTGCTGGGGAGAGGGACGTCTGGACCTTACTACTTAAGCTGCTGCCCCTGCGACCCGACCCGACCCAGGAACAAGCGAAAGAAGATGAAGATAAACCTCCCCTGCGTTTCCTGACTATGGTTGGAAGTAAAAGCAGGAAATGTTAACACCAAGTGTTCTTTTCACTCATATTAAAGATGGCCTTGAAGTAGTAAGAAAAAAAACATTTGCACATCATATTGGTGAGAGATTTTATTTTTCTTAAAGTAATTTAACAGTTTCATTGTAATGCACATCAACAGAACTGCCAAAAGAAACATTAACACAGACTATCTGCACTCATCAACAGGATTGAACAAGACACTAAAGTTACACAATTCTCTAGTTTAGTTTCATAGTAAAGATCAACTTTACATGACTAGAGTTGGAAAACATTTAGTTCTTACCACTGCCTAATGATTTGCAGCATTTTACGTGTCTGTGTGTGTGTATATATATATATATATATATACACACAGACACACACATACATATGTGGTATAAGGGAAGAAAATGACTACAATGAGATACGATGAGTGGGAAACCACGAAACAGGCCTGTAGGGAGCAAATTGTAGTAATTTTTTCCCCTTATATGTATATATATATATATGCACATCATCTCTTTGGAGGTGGGATAAACACCACACCCTTCAGTTTATTCACCTTTGACTGGATTTCTTCTCGCTGGTTCTGTCTGAGCAGCTCCAATTCCCACTCTAATATGGCCTTTCTGTGCCTCAGCTCCTTTATAACAGATGACGCCTGAAGGATCTCTGAAGCCTGGTCTTGACCTGACTTAACTTTTTTGGGTTTGCATGTTGACCTGGAGGTCTGGGGTTCCTGGAAGTACGGCATGAAGCCCCTGTCTGTAGCTGTCCGAGTGTTGACTAGAGATAAGTCCTGCAAGCGGGCAGCCACTCTTCTCTCCACCTCTTCTTTCTGACTGTGGCTAAGTTGGACTGTGTCTGTGCATCTGTCCTAGAGAGATATAATAGAACACAAGCAATGTTATCACTTGAATTATATTAAAATTTAAGCAGGAATTTAAAGTAGGTTATCATCCATACAAAAATGTCTAGATCTTGCCTGTGTCTATATTCGCTAGGCTAAACCTCTGTTTATCTGCTAACGATGATAATTTAGAGTTTCTATTCTAAAAAATTCAAAAGCTATGTGAACAACCAATAGATTCAAAATCATCCAGTGATCCAATGTGTGTTGAAGATGCAATTGTGTTCTCATGAACAGGTTTAGAAATCAAAATGCATCTAATGCCCTTTATACAATGCCCAGTTGGTCAGGGCGAGGCTCAGCAACATTAATATGGCAATAAAAGGAAAGGAAGTCAGTTGATGAGCTGAATATACTGAATGAGCAGGTTTTCACATCAATGGATTTTTTCTTCCTTGATGGTATGGATATTAAATTGGGACTCAAAAGAAATGAAAGAGTGTTTCAAGAATATACACCACCACTTTTGTCTAAAAGGGCTCCTAATAAGAAGTAAACCATTACTTCTCTATAATTTTTTGATGAAAATGTACTGAACAATGTTATTGTAGTCAAAGAGAACCAAAAATATCTTTCCGACAAGCATACTGATTTAAAAGTAAAGGTCCACCACTTAGATCAAAAGGTGCAGGCTGCTTAATGATATCTCAAATAATGAAGACTACTGCAGGGGGCAGATCTTTATCTTACAAAGCCCCACAGTTATGAAAAAGACACTTACTGTTCAGGACTCAGACAAAGTCTCTGTTTTCCTATAAATAGGCTGAAGGCTTACTTGTTTAAGCACGTATTTGGTTAATAGCCTTTTATTAGGTAAAAGAGCAGATCTGGGGGTTTTCAGGCATAGAGAGTTCTAGTAAACTGTGATGTTTGGATGCTGTCACTCCCTCATTCTCACATGCTCACCCAGGTCCATCGACAGTGGATTGGTTGATTGCCTTATGTATCAGGCTGCCTGCATGTCTGTATTCCTTCTGGTTCTCTCTTTTAAGATATGCTGTCATAATCCCTGCTTGCACTCAGCACTAATAAGCTCTCTTCTTTAATCATTACATTGATATGAGAATACCTAAAACCTCTCTGTCTCTGTTTTTCCTGAGGTACACATGCTACTTCTGAGATACCAGTGAATACCTGTCTGAATCCTGTGATTCGTCCTGATGTACCACTAGTGGTTAAAGTTTTATTTAAAGGTAATGACCATCATAATTGAGAGCTTACAGAAATTGTACTAAAGTAAAGTAATATTATGATAGTCATTACATTTACATAAACATGAACTTTCCATGGGTCTGAGTACCCATAACACAGGAAAGGACAGTGAACGCGTGGGTTCGCTCCAGCAGTCACTGAAAATTTGAGGTTCTGAGCACACAGGAAAATTTTCAGATACATAATATTAGTGTTAAAAATAAATAAATAAATAAATCACTGATGGTGATTAAAAGACTTAAATTTCAAAACTGGTGAGAAAGATTTACTTTCACAGCAGAGTGTACTACATCAAAGTATACTCATGGAAGTACTGAACTGAGACAACAACTGACATGCTGTTTCATCCTTTCACTGTATATAACTGTTGATGCAGGTCTGGTATATCATAACTAAACTGTTCATGTCTCGTTTCACTTGGTAATGCAGTGATATTAACGGAAGCTCTCAGCAGAATTTGAATTTGTTTATACATTCCAAAAAAACTGTCTTACTTACATGGCATGTGTGATCATTACATATGCTTGTACCTTAAGCATGCCTCACATACGGGGTGGTTCTGATGGCGGTGTGGCAAAACAGTCTAACACAGGGCGAGTTTGAAGGCTGTTTAGCACGGTTTAAAACTACCTTTCAGTGGCATAAATATAGCAGTAAGTGAAAACACAGTATGAGTAGGTTGTATTGAATGCAGTTAAGAAAGAATAAGAAATGTGACAACATGGCAACTAGACAGTGATCCACAGTTCTGAGCGGTTTATGGCAGTCATTGCCGGTTGACACTGTTTGGAGTGCCGTCAGAACTACCCTCGTGTGAGGCCAGCTTTGGTGTGTATGCATTACCAGTCCGCCATGGTCCTTAGACTGTAACCTCATCAGCAGCTTTTCTAGACGTCTCACATTTCTCATAGCCTTGTCACCATGGGAACAGCTCGGAGTAACATCCTGATCTCTGAGTAGCATCTCCTCAGACCTTTCTTGACCTCCATCTGAGAGAAAGCCATCAAGCACACTGTCCTGTACAAGGATAAATACAATATGTAAGAGGTTTTGTTTCCACGTGAGTTAAGAATGACCAACTCCTAGACTCCAACTTTACTGCTGTAAACTAAAAGGCTGTGCTGTACTTATTCCAGGAGTTTTAATCACAATATATTCATACTGAGGGTCTCAGGACTGTTTGATTATATGAAATGCAACTGGAGAAGAGTAATGGTTTATAACACTAACCCCTCTTCGACTCTGGTTCCTCATGATTTGAGTATTGCTTTACTCATTAGGGATCTAAAGCTAAAACCAGATTTCTGCAGAGATGCTTTGGGACAATATTTATTTACTATTTTAAGGTTTTTGTCCATTACTGTCAATTTTAAACCACAATCAATTATTCATTTGTAAGTTTTTCATAACATTATGTTAGAATGTGCTTTCTTCTATGGTGTTCATAAAACTATGGAATAATTGTATGGAAAATTTAAAATCATGTTTTACAGTCTATAGGTTAAAAATATTTTAAGCCGCACTTACACAGGAAGTGACGAGCAACAAGCGACCGTGCAAAATCAATGAACGCCAGCGAAATGAGTACCAAGAGGTGAAATTTTCATCAGGTAATGCAAAGTGAGTGGGTGCAGAGTTCAACTGAGCTGAACTTTTATATGAGTGATTTGAGAGATTACTAGATATTAAAAGATACTGTTAATTCACAGACGCAGCCAAACAGAGATCCCCGAAGACATGTAATATAAGCGATTTCACATGCAGTTCTGTGACAAAATGATACGAGTGTGGCATCCTGTGTGAACGCAGTTTAATGAATAGCTCATTTACTTGGCTGCGGACTATGGAAGGAAGCCGGATTACCAGGAGGAAACATTCGCAAGCACAGGGAGTACATGAAAACCCAGGTTCTTCTTGCTGTGAGGTGAATGTGATAACCACTATGCCACCATGCCGCCAATAGCTGGATAGAATTTTATCACTGAAATTATGTAATGATTTCAGTTGACCCTCCATAAAGGTGCTGTTGCGCATGTTGCCATTAAAAACATTTAAAGACATTTCAAGGGACAGGCTTAAGATATGCGTTATCTTCAGCCTAGGCTTTTTCGGTCTACTGATTCGATTTGAGTATTCTTTGATTCATGAAAGCTTCCTCAAATCGTATCCCTCCCCCCAATTTCCTCTTTTTTTTTACTTTGATAGAAATAAAGAAATGTTGAAATATTTTCCAGTAGGACTAAAAAGTTATTCTTCAACATTAATTCACTGCAGCTCTTTTTTTGTTCCCCCCTCCCCCAGCACATGTTCTCTGAATGATCTGAATACCTTTTAGTAGCTTTATTTTGCCTTGCTTATGACAATGACTGAATAAATGAACAGTATTCTTAACACATTTGTGTTCCTATTTGTTATTTTAAGTAGAGGTGGTTATCTCACCTTCTCTCTTACTTTGCAGTGCTGGGAATATTTTACCATTTAAAGTTGGAATGAATTCAATTTCCATTTCTACACAATATTTCTATACAATAGCCATTACTCAAAGTGACACCTACGAAAGGTTCTTTTAGCCCAGTCTCAGTACTAGCATATATATAAAGACGGGCTATAAACTTTTTTATAAACTGCATTTTATAATGAACTTGAACCACATATCCCTCAAACACTCCAACTGAAAATATATAAACCAGCATCTGCTACCTGCAGGGAGCACACAACCCTCGTCCACCCTGGTACCTCAGAACACTAATAAAACTTCTCCTTCTCTCAGCATAATAAGAAAACACCCAGAGTTCTTTTTACTTTAATCTGCAAGCTCAAAGTTAAAATAAAAGTCTCCTGCCAAGAGCACTGAAAGCACTCGACTTAGCAGGCGGCATCTTAATAACTTGAGAGCAATGGTGGATGTGTAATGGATACTAATGGAGCACAAGTGAGCATTTCATGGTTTCAGACCATCCAAATTAACAAGGAAGAATTAGTGGGGGGTTAGAAAGTGCAATGATTGAGTCAGTATCAAAAGATCATTTTTAAGGACAGAGTATATGCTGTTAAAACAGACTTGACAGACACCTGCATACCATCCAGATCCAGAAGAGAGGCTCCACATTTTTCCATTCTAGATATGCTTCAAGAATTCGATTTAGGGACTGTATGCGCTCCAGATCCTAAAAGGCAACAAATAAGTGCATTCAGATATGAACGCAAAGCATTGAACAGTTTACACAAAAACATTACGCTCACTGAAACAACTGTCTTAACAAACACCGTAGTAAATGTTCTCAAAAGTATCACCAGCTTTCTAAGTAAAACGAAGTGATATAGACACAGAAAACGATTTGTCGCAAAGCAGCAACAAGTGACCTCGTTAATCCAAGCATGAAGTGCTGATGAGTGAACGTTTCCTACCAAAGCAAATATAGAGTTGCTCTCAACTTTCAGGTGATGCGACAGACTCCTAAAGTATTGTTGTGTCATTGTCATGACAGCAAAATTACTATACAAAAGGACGATATCAATTGTGCATCTTATTATCAATGCTGAACATTTTTTAATCAACTGTAAATTCTTCAAGAATTCTCATAAAATAAAAGAACTTTTAATACAAAGATTTAGACACTGCTAAAAGACGGAGCTCCTGATTATCTCCTGTGATTAGAGATTGCTAGAGATGGGCATCAGAGGCTGGTGTTAAAGGAGTAGCATGGCTCCTTTAAGGGCTGAATCCACTTCAGCCCTGGGGAAATAAATAAATAAATAAATAAATAAACCTCTCCTGCGTTTCCTGACAATGGTCTTAAGTGAAACCAGGAAAGGTCAACACTGAGTTTTTTTTCACCGCCTTTTACTCGTTGATTTACTTGTTCATTTATATCATATATACTTTCTTGTTAGTGTAAACACACATTCTCCAAAGTTTGGCAGTGGGTCACCATGATCGCCACCATTCGACGAAATGTATTTCCTGTAAAACTTTAGCACTTTCAATTGCAGCAATCATATCAAAACGTACCTGAGAAAGTACAAACGGAGAAATGACGCACAGCTTATAGACTGGTTGTCCAAAAATGCACAAAAAAAAAGAACATAAAAAAAGATAAAAACATGGAAAGTGATCACAGGGCCTAAGAGCCCTCATCACATTTTCCATCCTCAATCACCAAGTCCTGAACCCCCTGTTTCTATGCCTTCCAAACTTCCTTTTTCAGATGGACACACTGCACATCACCCTAGAGTGTTTATACTGCTGCAGGGTCCAAAATGTTTTGTCTTTTTTTGGTTAGCAAATACTGAGGTTTGCCCACTTCTAATAACTTACTTGAGAGGGTTTTCAAAATAAAAGGCAATGAAAAAACTTCGTCCAGGTTCTGGTGTTATATTTAAAATGATTCTACATATTCTAATATATTCCCTCTCCCAAAACTACAGCTAAAACCCATGTTAATGTGTGTCAGTAACATGTTTACATGGCTGTCTGTTTTCTGGTTATCCAGTTTGTACTAACACTGATTAAACACGAAGCTGTTGGAGATGCAAGTTTATTTTCTCCACTTATTTCTTTTACACTCTTCTTTGTGCAGTTCTATTATCTGTGCTGGGTTTAATAGCAACACTCAAAGTAGTGATTACATGATATCCGTTTGTACTAATGTTACATGTTGATATGCAATATCTCCGGTTAGAGAGGTTGGAGTGTGGATCTCAGTAAGGTAGGTAATAACATGTACACAATGATCAATATCTAAGTCAGCAAACATAAATCCTATGATAAGTTGATTTATGTAAGCTGAAAAAGCTGGTCAGTGTTTCTGAGCATTACCAGGTGATGCTGAGTGCATGTCTATCATAAGTTACCTTATCAAGTGCAGTTGATCCTGTTGGATTAGGAACATGGGCAGAGTCAGGGTAACAAGTAGGGGGCGAACACATGCTGGAGCAGATCTGGAGATACACAACATAGCATTTCAGTAAGCATTCATGCCAGCAGATGAAGTTCACGGGGCATGCCGTGCCATCACTTGCCTTCTCGGTAAGCTTGGAATGTTCTTGCTGAGCTATTAAAAGACTCCGCCATTGTAGCTTCAGCTTCCCATACTGCCACTGCAACGTCCTGATGTCTTTTCTTCCATATCCATCTAAGTTTAGCTCCAGTTCTTTAGGTAGATCCTGTCCGATCACACACACAGTCACAGTGGGTAACACGAAATGTCTGTAACTGAAGTATCTTAAGAACATGCATTCTGCAGATGAGCTGAAGTATATCAAGGTAACACACAAGTAAAATATTCAATCACTAATTCATTCGCAGAATTGATCTCATTAGGGTTGTGGGGAGGCTGGAGCCCATCTCAGCTGACTCTGGGCGAAGGTGGGGTACACCTGAATAGCTTACCAGTCCATCACAGGGCCAACATACACACAACCATTTACACTCGTACTCACAACTAGGGGCAATTTGGGAAAATTAGCATAATGTGTAGGAAACTGGTGCACCCAGAGGAAACCCAAGCAAGTACAGAGAGAGCATGCAAAATACACACAGAATCGCAATCACCAAGCCTGATGTGATATTGAAAATGGACCCATTGCCCTTGAATTCTACTTGTGTATGAGAACG
>JBCNYG010000020.1:21807187-21821598 GCA_039654305.1 Porochilus rendahli
AAATTATCCAGAACCTGAAGGTCCATAACTCAGAGATGACCTCGTTGTGCTTCTTTATTCTTTAATTAAAAAAAAAAAAAAGCTAATGCTGTATAATCAGACATGGGCAAACCATGTCCCCTGGCGTCTGCCCTTAAGTGGGAATGTGATAAATGAGAGTCACTGAGCAGCTCCTGCCTCACATATCCACGCAACCTCCTAAAAAAACCCTGTTCCAAACATATTGAGACTTTAGTTCTTCACTCGCAGTTGTGTTTGCATAAGTGTGGCGGTCATATTGATGTACATGTCTCAAATTGTTACTAAAAATGTACTAGAAGTGACGGGCTGAGGGACCTACAGTGGTTCAACCTCAAAAATAAAATCAGATTTTGACAGATGTGGATAAGGTCTGCTGTTAAATGACAAATAAAGGAGTTCCCTTCATCTTCCTTATGACCCTGACTTATATCATGAGCATTATACCTGATTTGTTTTTTTTATATTGCAAAAATCTTTCATGTCATTTTTCTCGAAAGGAGCTTTCAAATTTTGTCCAGGCTACTTCACAAGTACTACTGGGCGGCTGAAGGGTATCACCATCTCTGAGGGCTATTTTTATATGTTTTTATTTCATTACAAATTTTTATGAAAAAACAACTCCATATATTTAAACAAATTCATTAATCATTCAATCCGTACAAAAGAAATGGCGCAGTATAGCGAGAATATTTGTGTATGTAGCAGCTGCACCATAATGGCAGAGAAGCATATAGATATTATATTAAATCTAAATTTATTCTGCATTGTTTTAGGCTTTTTAATATAAATACCATATATACATACCTGAATCAGAAGACATCATGATTCTCAGTTTAATGTTATCACTAATTAAATATAAACTATATAGATGTGTTAGATTAGACTCAAATTCTTTAAATAAATAGAAAAAGAAAAGATCCCACTCCAAGGGTGTTCCAAGGGGGTGGATCTAGTTTCCGTGTCAATCGGGGGTCATGAAGACAGGGAAAAGCATCTGGAAGTGGGCTCATACATGCTGCACATGGACATTTGGTTGAGAAAGAATATTTTCCCCTGATTAAACATTCGTTCTAGTTGCCGGGGTCATGCAGGGAGGGAAAATAATGGCAGGCACTTGCACAAAAATAGCATATAAATAACACGGCTGCATTTGAAAAAGGCATGGCGCTGCGCCATGCAAAAACAGCCTAGCTGGAACACTCCTTTACCAGATCCCATTGGCTCACCTTTGCTGCTGATGACAGAACATCTAACTGCAGAAGTTTCTCTCTTAATAGGGCCTCAAGCATGTTTCCTGATGCAATCAGCCAGCTGAAGGCTAGGAGCAGATCCCTGCTTCCAATCTTCTCTCTGCTTTCACAGGCGCGTGGTCCGACAACCCACCAGCCCCCATAACCACTGTACCACAGGGCACTCCTCACAAAGCGCAACTGGGTGTCTGAAAGCATTATTCCACAACAAAAAACAATCACAAACACATATATATGGGGCAGTGGTGGCTCAGTGGTTAACGTGCTGGCTTACTAATACAAAGGTCGGGGGTTCAAGCCTCACTATCACCGACTTGTCACTGCTGCACCCCGCAGCGTACTGGGTTATCAAAGGCCAGCCATGTGTCTCTATAGATATGGTGAGAGGCATGTAAAAGAACCATTGCTCTCGTTCAGAAAGATGGGTTGCCATCAGTGTGTTTCTGACCTGGCGAGATGTCCAGAATGTACCCTGCCCTCGCCCAGAGATGGGCGCCAGCCTCCCCGCAACCCTAATTAGGATTAAGCGGTTCAGAAATGAAATATATATATATATGTATGTATGTATGTATGTATGTATGTGTGTGTGTGGTATAAGGAAAAAATGCCTACAATTTGATCCCTACAGACTTGTTTTGTGGTTGCCCACTCATCAGGGGATTTATCGTGGTCAACCACGAAACAGGTCTGTAGGGATCAAATTGTAGGCATTTTTTCCACATTTAGCTCTACTTCACTGTATCGAGCACTGTCTCACGGAAAACTGACTAAGGAATTTTTATATATATATATATATCACACAAAATCCTTTAATAGTTTGGAATAACTTAGATATTTCCTTGTTTTTGAACCAAAAGCACTTTTTTCTATAAAAAAAAACAATTAAATTGATCAGAAAGGCAGTCTAGACACTTAATGTTGTATTTGTCTATTATATGTGGAAGTTAAGGCAAGTCTGTTGGACTTTTACACCCAAGTCTAGTGGCATTTCAAAGATGCAAAACAAAAAAAATATGCTGAAGGAATGCTTGACGCCATTTGCCAAGCATGGTGTGGGAAATGCAATGATCTGGGGGTGCTTTGGTGGTGGTAAAGTGGGATTATTTGTACTGGGTAAAAGTGATCTTAAACAGGGAAAGCTCGTCGCATTTTGCAGTGCTATGCTATACCCTGTGAGTGTGGGAAGAATCGCAATCACCAAGCCTGATGTGATATTGAAAATGGACCCATTGCCCTTGAATTCTACTTGTGTATGAGAACGTGAAAAAAAACTTTTTTTTTCATACATAACAATACATAGAAATTGCACATATTATTACGTTAACTTAGCTGTAAATATAGGACACCAAGGCGTATTCCTCCCACCTCCCGACAGCATCCCCAGTCGAGATGAGTAGCTCCCCACCACCACTGTAAACAGTGTTTATGGAGTATTGCTTCCCCTCCTCAAGCGTCGGATGATGGTCCAGAACCTTTTCGAGGTCCTCACCAAACTCCTCCCTCACCCGAGATTTTGCAAGCTGCTATTTTAAATTACTCTAAATCATATGTACATACTGAGAAACTCTGAAAAGCAAAGACAGCTTTGGAAATGACGAAATCAGACTACTATACCTAACCTTGGATATTATAGCGACAGGTTGGCCATTCATACACAGCACTAGTTTTGTTGTTGCTGATGCACTGTTTGGTGGTTTCCTTGTGGTTCTGACCAGCATGAACTGTTCCATGCTATCAAAAGATTAAACGTAAATGCAGAGATTCTGCATGCTTTCATAGCCCTAAAGGCTTTTAAAGAGATACTAAATTATTAAATGTGTTTTCATCCTGTGAGATAAATTATATAACTGTGCTGTGACTAAATGCATTAATTTTGGTGTTAATAAAAATAGGCAGGCAAAATCCATTAGCCCATGCACCTCATTATAAAAGGTATGACGGCATTTTTGAACTAATGCATGAAATACAACTGCAAGGTAGCAGCTGCGGCAGCCATTTGGATATCGGACCGTGACGTAAATTGATAGGCTTATGTAGTTAAACAGTCCCAACAATACTCCAAGCCAACTCAGCTGAGGGGTAAAAAATTTAAATGGCTCAAAACATCTATTGGTTAAAAATTATCCAGAACCTGAAGGTCCATAACTCAGAGATGACCTCGTTGTGCTTCTTTATTCTTTAATTAAAAAAAAAAGTTTATGTAGTGCTATGCTATACCCTGTGAGTGTGTTTGTTTGGACCTGGTTTCCTCATACACCAGGACAATGACTCACACTATGCAAGAGAAGGGGCAGTCATGTCATTCTGCCAATAATGGAACGACCAGCACAGTTAGTAGCTCACAACCCCATCCATTGAGCTACAGTGGGAGCCACTTTACTTTATGGTACAAAAGAACTGCCTGTGGAGCCAGTCCAACCAGCAAGGGGGGAATATTTCCATCTTACCTCAACAAACAGACAGCTAAAATGCCAAAGGTTTGCATGGCTGTAATAGCTGCTAATTGAAGATTTTAGACAAAAATAAAGTTCGATGGACAAAAGGGTAATGTTTTTACTTTCTCATTTGCTGAACACGGAGTTTGTTTTCATAGAAAATATGAAATTATCTGTCTGACTCCAAACTTCTAAACAGTAGAGTGTGTCCTCACACTCACACGTTTATGGTTACATGAGAGAAACAACCCGGAACTGAAGGCATAAGTTGTTAAATTGAAAATATAATGAACATAACTTTTTTCAGTACCCAGGGTGGAGGGAGTGGTTAGTTCTGCACATGCGCAGTCTGGTTCAAACGCCTTCCTAAGGAGACTATTGAGCAACAGCCACAAGTCTTCGGTCTGCAATGGAAAATAATTGCATTTTTAGGTCTAATCAACTCGCGTTTCAAAGTACTTTACAATATCTGATCATGAAGTACTTTAAGAAACGATGTTTTAGTAATGAGGGACTGACCGCATGTGTCCGGTTGAATTTTGCTCTCCTGAACACTTCCGCTGTGGGCACTGACTGAACATCCAGAGCCGAAAGAACCTCACACAGCGTTGTTATCACTTCTCTCACTTTTATATTCTTCTTATGTTCGTCCTTCTTTTGCATTTTGCAGGGACCATGTGATGCTAATCTGTTATAGCGCGCTGGTAACTAAAGCTCGCAGGACTTTAAACATCCAGTTTCCGCGCGCTTGACTGGTTAACCCTAACACGTGACCAATGACTCCCGCGTTTCCGGGTCCAACCACGTGACTTCTTTATAAACTAATTTAAAAACCGGTGAAGGAGGGAAGTTTGTAGAAGTTTTTGTTTTTTTTCTTGTTATTGAAAGGGCTTAAATCGTTAAGATTTGCAAAGAAGTTAAGTGTTGCACACCTCAGCCCTTCTGACCTGGCTGGATTTGTTTTCCTGCTCTTTCTTTGTTTTGTTTTGAACCCCTTTGTCTTTATGTGTGCGTGAAAGGATGATTGTCCCAATTAGATTTTTATATGGTAAAAGTAAATTTAGGACTTCAATGTTTCTTTTCAGTTACAAAAACAATCCCAACTGATTAACTTAACATGATGTCATGTTGCATCATATCAGAAAGTTTCAGAAGTCCACTGTTAAAAACAAAAATCTGGCCTCACACTGAATACATTACCTTTTACCCACTTTTTGAGAACAATATTCAGTTGGCAGTCAACAGATGGCAGCAGTTATGTACAGTGCCCTTCAGCAGTGATCACCACTGGACCTCTCAGCATACTGTGGCAGCAGCCATTTTTGGCTGGAAGCATGTGCTCTGCTGTTAAGCTGTTCAGCATGCACCTGCCTTCACCCATTGTCAACTGAGGTCCAGCAAATAAGTGAGTGAGAAATTGAACAAGGAGCAACTGGTTGCCTTGAACAGCTTGGTTGCAGCAATCATAATGATGGATGGGACCTGGCGGGATCAGTGGCTGCTGGTCTTGGATTGCTGGGGCCTGTGCCTGTGCTGGGGCTCTCCTCTGCCGCCCTCTGGGTGGGTCTGGGGTCGTCTTCGATGTGGGGTGGCTTGGGTTCGTGCTCCAGGGTTGCTGCAGATGGCCCAGGTCTCTGGGCTGTCCTAGTCTGCCTCTGGCCTCTGTGGAGGTGTGGTCACATTTGCACGGTCTCACTCACCACTCATGGCCGATCACTCACTTGTTCCTCATGTCCTGCACGGTCACTGGGTTATTTTATTTTATTATTATCATTTTATTACTTTAAAAACTTTTTTTTACTGTGACTGTGTATTTGGTACCTTGGTGGTTGTTGTGATGCGTTTGTGGTATGTCTTTTTGATCTGCCTGTCAGCTCTGTGTTTCTGTAAAAGCCACAGGAAATTTGCTGGTATATTTATGTACAAATGTAGTTTGTTGTCTTGTGATAGTTGGGTTTCAAGGGTCCTTGCTTTATATCTAGTGTTTTTGTCTCCTCTTTGTGCATTCTGCTTTCACTTTTCCTTCTTTTTGCTGTCCTGCTTCTTTTTCTGTCCCCTCCAGTTTCCATAA
The DNA here is from genome assembly GCA_039654305.1 of Porochilus rendahli. NCBI lineage: Eukaryota > Metazoa > Chordata > Actinopteri > Siluriformes > Plotosidae > Porochilus > Porochilus rendahli. Next base: position 21,812,965 of record JBCNYG010000020.1, read on the forward strand.
CACAATTCAACAGTAAATAAATTAATAAGTAAATGAGTCAGAGGAGCCTTATACCCATAAAACTCCCCTTGAAAAAGCAAATTTGTTTGGCACAACACAGCAACAAGACTGCCATTCAGCTTGCTATGATGCTGGACAGGTTTTTTCAAAAAACTGGCTGAGAGATTGTTAACTTCAGGCCTTCCCTCAACGTTGAGGCTAAACATTCTCAGATACTTTTTCCATGCTTATATTCTAAACTTTGGGGTTTTTTTTTGGTATACTATAATTAATCTCTCCGTTTGACCAATTTGAAGTGCGCATGCATGCACACACACACACACACACACACACACACACACACACACACATTACATAACATCTGCACCCAATCAGTTGAAGCACACTTTTATTTTGTGGGATGAACTGCATGAATGTTCACTACGGTAAAATAGAGACTGAAATTCCACCGTTAAGAAAAAAACAGTTATCAGACTTTAAGGACGTAGTCTTATAGTCACAAAGTGTACAATATCCAATACAAATTTATCAACCTAAAAAGTCCTACCTCTTGAAGGCTATTCAGTATTGGGAAAGTTTTACCAGTTATCACCAAGTGTAATGTGAGGAATCAGATTTATTATCATGGAATTACCCATCTGGGGTTTTGGGGAGGGTTTTTGGTTTGTTTCAATATGTCTGCATTCACTTTATATTTTGTACGAGATTTTGTGTGTGTGTGAATGTTTTCCTCAAAAAATTGCATCCCTTTTTAATTGTTCAATCAATAAATAAATAAATAAATAAATAAAAGTTGGTAGAAGTCATGTCTATGGACAGAGACATATGCATACGAGATGACTGACAGGGACGAGATGACTGACAGGACTATCAGCATTGCTGTGGAAAGCACCGAGACTGGAGCCTCAATCGTGTGCCAGAAACCGAATTGTACTACATACAGACATGCCTAATAAATCTGATATTCAGGGATAATTATATTTTATAAGGTTTAAGGTCAGCAGACACAAATCCAACTACTGCCAAGGAATCCACATCTGCCCCAATGATCTGCCCACTCCTTTTAAACCAGAGAGCGGAATGTGGATCGTTAGCTAATCAGCTGTCTAGATATGACTCAGTGTTAGCGAGTTCATTTAAATACCTTAAATGTTACAACTTTTCCTTTATCACTCTTGACACAAGAATCACTGACTGAGTGAGTCATTATTAAACTTATATTGTATAAAAATGATACAATAATCATAGTATCTAATAAAAAGATAACAATAAAACATGCATAGATTTCCATTGTGATCCTTCAACATACATTAAATTTTATTTGTATAACACTTTTTACAATTGACATTGTCACAAAGCAGCTTTACATAATAAAAGGAATTTAGGGAGGAATCCAAACATTTTTCTACAACCCCCTACACATCCCTAATGAGTGGCAAGGAAACATTCCCTCACATGAGGAAGAAACCTTGAGAGGAACCATACATGATTAATAGCCTTGTCACCCACAGTATTTTTTTATTTTATTTTGGGCTCGGCGAGGGCATTTCTGTACGGGGCTTGCATGTTCCCTTTATGCTTGCGTGGATTTCATCTGGATACTCCACCCAGTGACATGGCCAATAGGCTAATTGGCTGATTCTAATTGCCCCTAGATGTGAGTGTATGCTTCTTCTTATTATTTTATTATTATATTACTATTCCTGTGTATTATGTAGACTAAATACTATTGTTTTTGTGTTTGTCAACAGGCAACCAGGGTTCCAGTTTTAAAACGTTCATATTAGTCAGCATCCACTTCCTTGTTCAGGCAAGTTTATTTCTTCTGCTATGTTATTTGAATCTATTCCCTCAGAATAACATACCACCTACTAAACAACATCATGTGCCGCGATAGCGGGGGTGAACTGCACCTTCCCTACCTTCAATTCATGTCTGAGGTGCCCTTGAGCAAGGCACCTAACCCCCAACCGCTCAATTTGTGTGGGTGCTCTGAGTGTGTGTGCACTTTGGATGGGTTAAATGCAGAGGCAATCATTTCCCTTGCAGGATTAATACAATATAGCAAATATATATATATATTCTTTATTTCCCATGTTTTATTGTCTGTTCTAATCAGGTGGCTGTACGATGTGGTGTTGTCTTTACATGTTGCAACTAAATATTGCACAAATTTTCTCCATTTTGAAACCCCATGCAAAAAAAAAGTGTGTATTGACAGCAAACATCTCTGCATTTCCATATACATTTTTTGATGCTAATATGTGTGAATGTTAAACATGTATACATGCATACAAAAGTGCATACAAAATATAATAACAGAAACAGAGAAAAGATTTTGTGTTTGATGCCATTTTTAATAGATTAAGGTTTTGTTTTTAAATGTACAACCATGGCTTAAAAAGTGTGCTGCTTCCCTCTGGTGACCAAATAGGTATTACAGTCCAGATAGAAAGAAGAGAGTGGGTTACTATTGGCTCAAGCAGAGCAAAGTGGCCACCACCAGCAATACTCTCATCAGTACAATAAAAATTAGCAGGGCATGTGGTGAAAAATGATTGTACATACATTTATAATTAATAAACATTAAAACGACTAGCAGGCTGTTCCAAATCACCCCTAGGTGTGAGTGTGAGGGCGAATGAATGTGTGACTGTTGACCCTGCGATGGCCTGGCGAGCTGTCCAGGGTGTACCCCGCCCTCGCCCAAAGTCGGCTAAGATGGGCGCCAGCCTCCCCGCAACCCTATTTAGAAATAAGTGGTTCGGAAAATGGATGGATGGATAAAACGACTAACAGGGCAGTGGTGGCCTGGTGGTAGGGTGCTGGATTACTGATCCTAAGGTCGGGGGTTCAAGCCCGACTATCACCAAGTTGTCACTGCTGTCCCCCAGTGGGGCTAACTGAGTTATCAAAGGCCAGCCATGTCTCTCACTGTCTGTGGTGAGAGGCATGTAAAAGAACCATTGCTGTTGTTCGTAAAGAGTAGGCCACTGCTGTTGTTAGTAAATAGTAGCATGTTTTTGCCCAGGGTGTACTCTGCCCTCGGCCACAGTTAGATGGGCGCCAGCCTCCCCGCAACCCTAATTAGGATTAAGCGGTTCAGAAAATGAATGAATTATTGAATGAATAAAACAAGTAACTAATTGTGTTGGCACTGTGAAGGTCTGGCAAGCTGTTCAGGGTGCACCCCGCCTTCGCCCAGTGTCATCCTGTAACCCTAGAGGGATTAGGCAGTTGGGCAAATGAGTAAGAGAGTGAACATTTAAGAATTATGTATATGAACTGAGGCAGCTCACAAAATTTGGAGTAGTTGGGTTGTGGCTAGCACTGTCATTTTCCCTGGAGATGGTTCTGGGATTGAACTGGTATTCTTCTCACAGTCCATAGACATGCACCTTAGTTCAACTGGCTACTCTACATTATTGACAGGTTGGAATGTGAGAAAATGAATCTTTGTTATCCCTGAGATAGATTAACAACCTGTTCTCACCGTAATTATTACGTTATGAAACTTTTATTATTTTATTAACTTGTGAAATTGGTCATATGTGTGTCTGTGACCACGAACACTCAAAAATTAATGGACAAGTTTCCACAAATTCTAATTTATGTAAATGTGGGTCTGGGGTAAACGAAGAAACGATCAAATTTTGAGTGTGATTCAAATCTGGAGCCAGGGTGGTTTTGAAGATTCTTTAACACTGCACAATAGGACAAGGAGGTGGAAATCACTCAGGATGCACTGAGAGAAAAAAAATACTGAACTCCAAAATAATTGAAAAACAGGCCTTAAGGCGGCAACCTAATCATACATCAACTGCAAGTATAACCCATGTAAAGAAGAGACTGTACTATCTTGGTGGAGAGCTGCACTCTGAGTGGATTTCTAGTTACTAAATGCTACAAAAGAATGCTAACAGTGTCTATTTTAATATACACTAAACTGTACGTATATATCTTGTGCTTCAGGTTCCCAGAAAGCCTCAAAACTCATCGGGAATAAAATAACTATAAAGGACTCATCTCATTTTTGAACTTCTTTTCAAAAAATGTTGTAAATGTAATAAAAGTTTTATGTTATTGCTCAATTTATTTTTTCATTATATAAGATTCAAATCACATTAAAGAAAGGCATAAAAAATTGTGTGTGGGGGGGAAATAAATAACACCACAGTCAAAATATTAAGTTTCTGCCTCTTTCTCTTCCTCTTCTTGCTTAATCACTGGTATTCCTGTTAATGACAGTTAAGAGTAGCAAGGGTCAGCATTACATCCCAATAAATACTTATGCTACCATTTACCACATCAGAATTACATAAACACAAATTACCTATTATCAGATGGAAAACACGTAAACTAATACATCCACAATGCATGGGCGGAAACCCAGATTGCTTTCAGTGATTTTGTGAATATAAATATACTAATATGCAGAGTGTCTATAAATATTAATAATTCGTGAAAAAGGGTACCTCTAATGTTGGTTTTCTTGAGACTGTTTGTTTTTTAATCTTGGTAGCTGTATTGTTTTTTTAAAAAGTGGTTAGCACGTCCACCTCACAGCATCAAGGTCCTGGGTTTGAGTCCCAGACCTGGCGAAGGCATCTGTGTGGATGTTCGCCCTGTGTTTGCGTGGGTTTCCTCCGGATACAGGATATGCACATTAAGTTAACTGGCTGTCCCTAGATCTGAGCGTAGGTGTAAATGGTTGTGTGTTATACAGCGATATACTGTATATCTATATGGTATATACTGTACCCACACTCTGTATGGCGAGCTTTTCAGGGTGCACCCCACCTTCGCCCAGGGTCGGCTGAGATAGGCTCCAGCCTGTCCAAGACCCGAGTAGGATTAAGCGGTTCGGAAAATGAGTGAGTATGTGAATGAGTATGTAGCTGTGTACTGTAGGTATCTCTGGTATAGCAGAGGTATAAACACCATGATATCTTCCTTACCATCAAGCTTCTTCAGACTTGGTACTCTCTTGGTTGCCTCATCTATCCAAGTGCCCTCAGCAGAGTACTTCTCTTCTATAGGATTGCCCACGAAGACCAGGTCTACCAGCGATGAAACCTCGGCCAGTTTTACAAACTCCGCTGATGTAGCACACAATAACAACATTTCATGCTATAAAAAGTAATTTCATGGTTTTTAAAAACCAATGATGCAAGCTGTTCTGGATGTTCTTTGATATGTAATAAATATACCACTCACTCCACTCTTTGACCAAGTTGTTGGACATGTATAGCACGCGCAGCTTCTTCATCATTTGAATTCCCTTCAGCTTTTCTATAAGATTATAGGATATCCAAAGTTCCTCCAGTGTGTCTGCTACAGCTTCCTACAGGACACAACAACACAGAGGAAGAATAGTAGTCCCATAAACATAAATTCATTACATCAGGCACATACAACCTTAGTGCTGCATCCCATCTTGAAAAAGCATGCTTCAGGATGGACTGACTACGCTAAATTGGCTACAGGTGTCCACAAAAAATATGGTTGCAATGAAGCTAAAGCCAATCCCAGATGACTCTGAGGGTGGGGGGGGTGGGGGGTACACCCCGAACAGCCCGCCAGTCCATCACAGCACCGACACAGACACACAACCATTCACACTCACACTTAGGGACAATCGAGAATATCATATCAGCCTAATGTGCACGTCTTTGGACTGTGGGAGGAAACTGGAGTACCCACAGGAAAGCCCAAGCAAGTACAGGGAGAACATGCAACTTCCCAATGAAACTCCAGGCCAAGCTCAGGACTCAAACCCAGGACCTTCTTGCTGTGAGAACGACGTGCTAACCACTACGCCATCGTGCTGCATCAACCTTTTATATAAATAGCATTTTTATCATCTGGTATAGTCCCAAGACAGCTTTACAAATATACACCTACAGATTTACAAATATATAGCCCTGGCTGGAATATATTCTGATGAATTTCATTAGTTTCATATTAATCATTTAGATTACTCTGACTCAACCAAGGATGCAATAGTCTTTGGACTGTGGAAGAAAATTAGAGGAAACACTCATAAGCACAGGGAAATAAGAATCTTCTTGCAGGGAAGCGATGGTGACAACGACGAAGCCACTGTTTAACTTGGAGAATATATTATTCTCTAAAACACCACTGGATGCTGCTTTGGTTCCCTCTTTAGCATTATGAAATTCTGAGGTATAATATTCACTCACCAGTCCATTAAAGTTCTTGATGTTGTTACGACCCAAGGACAATATCTTGAGATTCTCTAGGAATTAATAGAAGACAGTATAGGTAAAGAAAGTAAATAAAATTATGTTTTCTAATTCATAAGAGAGACACATTTTAGGATTTTTTTATTAATTTCAATTGATATTTATTCCTTCATTTTTATTTCTACCCTGCTGAACCACTTACTCCTTCTAGGGTCATGGGGAGGCCGGAGACTCTGGGCGAAGGCAGGACACTGAACAGCTACCCTGAACAGCTCACCGGTTCATCGCAGGGCTAACACACACACACTCACACCTAGCGTCAATTTGGAACAGCCAATTAGCCCAACCCTATGTCTTAGGAATGTAAGGTATCCCCATATGAGCAGACGTGCTAACCACTACACCACTGTGCCGCCTCCTCCTTTTACAAATACACACCTATAGATTTACAAATATATACATGCAGTATATACTTACTTAATCCATTTAGATTGGCAATTTTTTCAATACAGTTGGTTGACAGTGACAGTTTCCTGGACAACAAACGTGAGAGCAAACCTGTCAGAAGTTAGACAACCAATGGTAAGCAGCATAACAAAAAACTATAATTAAAAGAATAAACTTACTCGCAGTTAATAAGGGTTGAGAGAGAGGCATCCATCTTTTCAATAGGAGGGATTTGTCCATACAGCTTAATTTCTTTGGCATCACCTGCTTTTTCTCCAGACTTCTCCTCCTGCAGAAAATTCAACCACGATGCAATCATACCGACATCTCTTAAAACATGCAGAGAAAGAATCACCAAAAAAAGTTAAGCAGCTCGTGATTTCAGAGCAGGACAAGATTATTTCTTACCCACTTTGCCAAAGCTTCTTTTATAGATGTTGATTTTGCCTGCAGAGAGAAGAAGAATGAGGAGTCTTTATTAAGAATCCAGAAAACATTTACAACTTGGATAAATACACTGTCAGGTGAGCATGGTGTCATCCCTTTCCTGCTGGCCTTTTGTTTGGATTTCCTCTTATTCTGAAATGAATTAGAAAAATACCTGCTAAAATGTACTAGCAAAACACATTAAATCCCGATTGCGGAATCAATAATGTGAGATTAACTAATTAATTTGAGTAATTTTCTTGCACTAACCTAACAAAACTTCAAGAGTTTTGTTATAAAGAATCTGAGTTACTTTTCACCACTGCTCGGCGGCGGCAGTGGTGGTGGTTAAGTATTCATCTTTTAGGTACAGAATGGGTTTGTTTGTCTGTGTTATTAGCAGGATTATGCAGAAACTACTGAACCGATTTTCACCAAACGTGGTGGAAGGATGGGGAATAGGTCTGGCGAACTGTCCAGGGTGAACTCGCCCAGAGTTGGCTGAGATAGGCGCCAGCCTCCCCGTGAGACTAAATAGGATTAAGTGGTTCAGAAAATGAATGAATGAATGAATGTCGACTCTAACACCTGTATGCTTCTGTTTGTATAACAACATATTTCTGTGTGGTTCAGCCAATGGGGTGTTCACTCTGGTCTTTTAGTGCTTCCCTATGGTATTTGCCCTCTTTGCTGGGTCTGAGGCCTCTGCTATGAAGCGGGAATACTGGCTTATCCATGTAATTTCAGAAGCTGTGATGTTGGGAGTAACTTTCCAAGCAACTGGTGCTACAAAAGACGTCAGGTGTTTTGCTATGCTAATTTATGCTTCATCTCAGCCCTGCTTCAAGCAAGTTATATTCTTGTGTAACTTGACTGTATCCTTACAAGAGAGTCACAGGGCCAACACACACACAACCATTCACACTCTCATCCATATTTAGGGGCAATTTGGAACATCTGATTGGCTTAATGTGCAGGTCTTTGGACTGTGGGAGGAAACCCAATGAACCCAAATTGGGAATACCCAATGAAAGCCAACGCAAGAAAACGTAAAACAAACTCCATGCAGAAACACCATCGCCAAGTCCAGAACTCAAACTCAGGACCTTCTTGCAGTGAGATGGACGTGCTAACGCACTACACCACTATGCCTCCTTGGTGGAACAATTACAATGAAAAATTAAATTTATGCTCAGTTAAGCTATTTAAAAGTCAAATATCTATATTTTATGTATTTAATTTTAGTAATTTTATTTATTTTAATAAAATGTTATCCATTTAATCCACTCAGCACTTGAATACAAGAAATAGGAATTAGACCACCGGCAATGGAGTATATAAATATTTATTAACCATATAACTTTGCCAGGCGGCACGGTGGCGTAGTGGTTAGCACGTTCGCCTCACAGCAAGAAGGACCTGGGTTCGATTCCCAGCTTGGGCGTTTCTGTGTGGAGTTTGCATGTTCTCCCCGTGCATGCGTGGGTTTCCTCTGGGTACTCCGGTTTCCTCCCACAGTCCAAAAACATGCACAGTAGGCTAATCGGCTGTTCCA
>JBCNYG010000020.1:21827896-21841482 GCA_039654305.1 Porochilus rendahli
ATATATATATAATATACCACATATTTAGTTCTACTTTACTGTATCGAGCACTGTACTACGGAAAGTTGACTAAGGATTTTGTATATAGATTATCTATATATATATAGGGTGGCGAGAGAGAGAGATAATGTATACGACACAAACGTAGCTATACTAATCTTATTCTTGAGATTGCATTAACAAATCTTGAAATGTAACTAAATGGTTGGTGTAAGAATGAACTTTGTACAGTTATAAACCACCAAACATGAAATTTAAAAAATAAATAAAGACAGTCCTAACTGTATGGGTATCAGATTTGAATGTTTTTTCTTTTAAATTTTATAATTTTTAAAATAGTAATATTACTGATTCAAGAGGTTTAAAAACTCTTCATATAGTTTTTTTTTAAGAGACAAATATACTGGCTGAAATACCTTTTTATTTTGGTTCCTTCCACAGTTCCAAAGTGAATAATTCAGAAAAGTTTAAAAGTAATTAAATTATTTGCCCAATAAAGAGACCCATTTTACTAGAGTATCCTGTATATTTTAAATTACATAGTTATTTTTTGCTGAATACAAAGGTTACCACCTCGGCTCATGGGATTAGGATCTCATTCACATATATAGCATCTTTTTTTTGTCTTTTTTTTTGTTTTTTGTTTTTTATAAATATCAATAACAAGACCATGTGACAGGAGGAAGTATAATAGTTTTATGTGCCATGTTTTATCTTTAAAATGCAGCCGGTTTTATTTAGTCATAAAAAGTTATATTATTGTGTAATGTGTATGTTTTAAACGCATTGTTTCATAGTAAATTTTTCTCTCGACAGAACATTTCACAATGGATGACTATCTGAAGATAGAGAAAATTGGGGAAGGTCAGTGAACGTAGTATTCCTTGCTTTTCCATGTTTTTGTCATTTACTTTTCAGGTAAAATACCTGTTTCTGGCAAAGTTCTTTTCACATTTTTTAAACTTTACCCTGAAGGATGGATATATTTACATTTCTCTGGTTCCTCTCTGTCTATAACTTATTTAGAATTAAAAACAACACACAATTTATGTTTATAGAGATATTTGTTTTTTGTGTAACATATGTTAGTAATTGTATTTATTATTCTCATTACAAAATAAGGGTTTTGTAAATTAGAACACTGAAAAATCAGCTGCACTTGGAAAAAGACCAGGAAATATGCTAATATACAAGCATACAATTTCAAGAAAATAAAAAAAGGTGACACTTCACCAGGTCACACTGCCATTGCCCACATGGGTGTTGAAGTCTCCTAGGACGACGAGAGCACCCTCTAGCACACCCCCTAGGGACTCCAAGAAGGGTGGGTATTCTGAACTGTTATTTGGTGCATAAGCACAAACAATCAGGACCAGTCCCCCCCACCTTTCATCAACTGGACAGGACCCTGACATGGGGCAACAAGGATGCCCACACCAGCTTGCTGCCTCTCCAAATGAGTAACTCCTGAAAACAAGGTCCAGCCCCTCTCGAGATGGGTGGTTCCAGAGCCCAAGCTATGTGTTGAGGTGAGCCCAACTGTATCTAGTTGGTATCTCTCAACCTCATGCACCAGCTAAGGCTCCTTTCCCAACAGAGAGGTGACATTCAATGCCCCAGAAGCCAGAGTCAGTAGCCGAGTATTCATCCGGCAGCTTCGGCTGACATCTGGCTCGCACTGCACCTGACCACTATTGCCCCTCAGGCGGTGGGTCCATAGTACGGCGGACCCATGTCTCCTCTTCTTGCTGGGCTCGGCCTAGCTTCATGGGCAGAAGCCTGACCACCAGGCATTCGCCTTTGAGCCCCACCCCCAGGACTGGCTCCAGGGGGGGACCCCGGTAACCCACATCGGGGCAAGGGAAATTGTGTCCCTGAAATTATGCTCAAAGGGGTCGTCTGGACTTTCACCTAGGACCTGTTTGCCTTGGTTGACCTTACTAGGGGCATAATGCCCCCGACAACATAGTTCCCAGGATCATTAGGACACTCAAATCCCTCCACCACGATAACGTGGTGATCCAAAGAGGGGAATCTTGTGGCAGCATGTTCTGGACACTTGGGTGAAGAGAGGAGCTGAACTGTCAACCAATCACCACCTGGTGGTGAGCTGGCGCAAATGGCAGGGGAGGCTGCCCTCCAGACCTGGCAGGTTATGTAGTTAGGGTCTCCTGGGAACTTTTGATGGAGTCTCCTGTTAAAAGGGCCTTCAACTCCCACCTCTGGCAGAGCTACCACCACATCCAAATGGAGGCTGGGAACATGGAGTCCGAATGGGCCATGTTCCGTGTCTCCATTCTTGAGGCAGCAGCCCAGAGCTGTGGCCGGAAGGTCATTGGTGCCTGCCGTGGGGGCAACCCCTGAACCAGGTCGTGGACATCTGCAACGAGGGGGTCTGTCAAGCTGAAGAATGAGGCCTATCGGGTTCTTTTGTCCTGTGGGACTCCCGAGGCAGCGAACGGGTACTGACAGGCCAAACATGCTGCAGCAGGGGCTGTCACCAATGCAAAATCTCAAGTACTCAACTGCTCACCTCGACTGGGGATGTCGTCGAGAGGTGGAAGGAATACTTCGAGGACCTCCTTAATCCCACCAACATGCCCTCTGTGGAAGAGAAAGAGCTTGGGGGTTAAGTGGGGGGTCTGCCCATCACCGGGGCAGAGGTCGTCGAGGTAGTCAAAAAGCTTCTTGCTGACCGGGTTCCGGGAGTGGACTAGATCTGCCTTGAATATCTCAAGGCTCTGGATGTGGCAGGACTGTCTTGGTTGACACGTCTCTACAACATCGTACCAACACATGTACCTACTATCGTGAAATCACAGCCTTCAGCTTAGGCGGAAAAGTCTATTCAGGAGAGTATTCGGCCGATGTTTGTTCCTCCTGAATGCAAGGTTCAGTGTGGTTTTCGTCCAGGCCGCAGCACTCTTAACCAGCTTTACACACTCTAGAGTATCCAAGTGCTTTGTGGAATTGGAGAAGGCTTTCGACCGTGTCCCTCAGGCTATCTTGTGGGGTGTGGTCCGGGAATATGGAATACCGGACCTGTTGCTACGGGCCGTTCGGTCTCTGTATTGCCAGAGCTTGGGCCGCATTGGTAACATGTCAAATTCGTTTCTAGTGGGGGTTGGACTCTGCCAAGGCTGCCCTTTGTCACTGATCCTGTTCATAATTTTTATGGATAGAATTTCTAGGTGCAGCCAAGGTGTTGAGGGGTTCTGGTCTGGTGGCCAGAAGATCTTGTCTCTGCTTTTTGCAAATGACATTTGTCCTTTTGGCTTCACCGAACCAGGACCTCCAGCTCTCGCTGGAATGATTCGCAGCTGAGTGTGAAGTGACCAGGATGAGAATCAGCACCTCTAAGTCAGAGACCCTGGTTCTCAGCTGAAAAGATTGGAATGCACCCTACATATCTGGAACGAGGTCGTGTCCCAAGTGGAGGAGTTCAAGTATCTCTGTCTTGCTGACTAGTTAGGGAAGGATGGCACGGGGGATTGACAGGCAGTTCTGTCATCCCGGAGGAGCTCGGAGAAGAACCACTGATCCTTCGCTTCACTTGTTTAAGCAGATGGTTTCAGAAAGACATTGTGACTGATTCCACTTTATTTCCAAGATATAATGCTGTATTCATTAATTCATTTCTGAACCGCTTATTCTTAATTAGGGTCTCGGGGAGGCTGGCGCCCATCTCAGCCGACTCTGGGCAAGGGCAGAGTATACCCTGGACAGCTCACCAGGCTATCGCAGGGCAGAAACACGCTGAAGGCTATGCAGCCCACTCTAGACGAAAACCAGTAATGGTTCTTTTACATGCCTTTCAGCGTAGACAGTGAGAGTGGCCTGCATTTGATAACCCAGTTAGCTGCACTGGGGGATATTGCTGTAAAAATGTTTCCTTAATATGCCTTGTATGTGAATGGGCCCCTTTAAAGCCACAGCCTACAAGCCTCTGGGCCTTTAGATGGCGCTGACTCACCCTGGCAGGATAGTGACTAATATTTCCCATTGTTGGAAAAGGACAGGTCTCAGTCTGCAAAAAGTCTTCTGAGTCAGCATGCTGGGGATTGAGATCTTGAAAAAGACACAGAGAGACAGATGCAACCCTCAACTCAAGTTTATCATCATCAGCAAGGGATTATATACTGGCAGGGTTTTGGACAAAGTGAAGGGAAAGGATTTATTTTGGTTCTGTGGTGCACACCCAGTGTGTCACTTTCTAACAATTACAAATATTATAGTAGAACAAAGGGGCATTATATGCTGTGTGTATGTCCAGGGCGTGGGGAAATACACTGGCAGAGAGCTTATCTAGTGGAGTTATGCATTTTAATGCTACATAAGAAAAGATGGACATACTGGTTTCACTTACTTTGGATTACACAATTTTATTAAAATATAAATCCCAAATACCACCCATCACATGATAATTATAAAGATTATTGTGCAAATCACTTTGGCTGTATTTTCTTTTTCAAAGCTTCACACATGCTATAAAAAGGACACCATCAGGATTGTTTCTCATTTATTTTCCAGTGAATTAATGAGTAAATGCTCACACGTCAACTGTGTGTGCTGTCCTGTCTTAGGTACCTATGGTGTGGTATATAAGGGCCGGCACAAGTCCTCCGGTCAGGTGGTGGCTCTGAAGAAGATTCGTTTAGAGAGTGAGGAGGAGGGGGTACCAAGCACAGCTGTACGAGAAATCTCGTTGCTCAAAGAACTGCAGCACCCCAATGTTGTACGGTATGGTTTTTTTTTTTGTTTGTTTGTTTGTTTGTTTTTTATGGATTGTTTCCCAATTTTCTCCCCAATTTAGATATATTCAATTCCCACCATTAAGTATTGTCTACCTATCACATACAACCACCACCAACCAGGGAGGGGCATAAACAAGCACATTCCCTCCATGACGTGATGTTGCCACTTGCATCTTTACAAACTACTGCACATATGTACTCCGAGGTAAAGTGATATCCACCCTTTTGTACAAATCAGCTCACGTTGACTGGTGATCGATGTAAGAGCTAAGGAGGCAATCGTATAATAGCCTTCCCTCCTGTTAGAGCTCAGCCAATTAGCTCCCCAAGGACTCCCGATCTGGGGTGGCTGCGGCATCATCCAGGATGTGTACTTGAGCTTTTAAAATGACATGACTCTAAATAGCTTCTTTCACAAAGTCACTGTGTTTAAATGTATTTTTCCCCATTAATCCAAAAATTTTGCCTCTTACGTGGTGAACAATTACCAATTTTCAACTTGTATTTAGCTTCTAGTGTTTAATTGGTTTGTGTTCAATACACAAAGCTGACCGTAAGCAAGCCAGAAGCAGTGTATCCCAGCTTCCCTTTAGTATTTCCATTTGAGACATCTTTCATAGGCACTAAATATTCAACGAATCTTCCTTAAACCGAAGTCATATCTATATCCCACACATCCTAATCCAAAAAATCCAAGATCGATTTATTCAGGCTGTCCCATTCTGTTTACATGACCTATATCAAATTAATAGAATGTTAGTGTGTAGATAAGCATACTCATTGTGCGTCAGTCTAGGCTTAAACAAAATTAGAGCCTCTGGTATTTGTCTCTCAACTCCAGCATCCTCACATCTTTAAGTTTTGTCACTGACAGTATAGTGGATGTGGCCCATCGCTGTTCTCCCAGACATGTCACACACAAAGTTTCCACCAAGTTTTACAGGATTAAATGAGTCACATTTTTCCTGTCAGTTTGGTCTTCAGGTGCTTTATAAGACTGCTGGTGTTCAGTTTGGCAACACTAGTGCCTAACTCCTTGAAACGTACATGTTGCTGTTTTACTGGTAGGACATTGCAAAGTAACATTTTCCAAACTGCAGACATGCTAACTGTTGCTGGATAAAGTTGTTGTAAACAGAAGCTGACAAGATCAGTGAACTACAGCTCAGAAGAACCGATTTCAGGGATTGAAAATAGCAGTTTGATTTGTGCAAAATCACTGTTTTATCATGTATCATATGTGCACATAAACTTGAATACTCTCCAATACCTGACTTATCTGGCATTTATTGCCAGTATTAGAGGCATTCCCATACGGGTATTGCTATCAGCACAACTCTAAACAAATCCCAGTGAAGACTGACAAGAGCCTGAACATGTATATGATAAATAAGTGTTTCTCCAACACTGTGTTCATACCAGCAAGCAGAAAGATATTCATGTAACTTGGAATTCCTTTATTTTTCTTTTTAGGCTGCTAGATGTGTTGATGCAGGAGTCTAAACTGTATTTGGTGTTTGAGTTTCTGTCAATGGATCTAAAGAAATACTTGGACTCCATTCCCTCAGTCCAGGACATGGACCCAATGCTTGTCAAGGTATGCTATATCTGTATGTACGAGATGCATGGGCCTCGTACTTATCTTTGTGTCTGTTAGAACACATCTGCTCGTTCCAGATAACGTCAGTCATCAAGATGACGTATTTCCAGTTAAAGTCTCACTGTCACCGGGGAGTAAAATATATTAATTACATATGTTTTGAATAGTTGTATCAGAACCTCTGTCAAACTTTCTTGTACGTATAAAAACATTGATGGTATCTTCAGACGTTCCTATAGATAGTCGTTTAATCATTTAAAAGAGAATCTAATCATCAGCCTGAAGCTTTCAGTTGTGCTGTCTGCACATGTGCAGGATCTATAACCCTTAAGTTTATAAAAATGGTGACCATTTAAGAACAAGGTGGCACCAATGAAGAGTGATGGATTCTGCCACTGAACGAAGGAAAGGCAGGTGTGATAAAGAGAACCCAGGAGTAAGGCTAGGGAAGGAATAAGAGAAATTGTAGAATTTCAAGACTGAGCTAAAGCTTGATCGCAGTCAGGAAGCACTGCGTGTACTTATTGACAGCTAGTGAATGAGCTTTTACCCTGACATTGACTTTTAAAATGACTTGGATTTCCCCTGAGTCACATTTATCAAAACTACTTTCTCCAAATTTTATGCCGCATATGAAAATGATTATTGAGTGTTAAAGTAAGATATATCAAGAATGTGTTGGATTTCATGGTTTCTACCTTTAAGTTAAATCAGTAGTACAAGTAGAGGGGTAATAGGCATGGGTGTTAACACTCCGAAAAGCAGGGCTGTGGTTGATACTGTTACAGTGTACCCTATTTGGCATGTTTATAGAAGGAGCCAATTGAGATTTCGAGGTCATCCCATAAAGGCCCCCTGGCATCTTGTTTTTACACCATATAGTCAAAGCTATTTGCCTGCGTCAAAAGATTTATGTCTGATAAAGTTGTAACCTCTTTGGGATGTCGGTTGTGGTATATTTATTAGTTCCCTCCCATCCGGAGCTATAGGAATGGGGTCTGTCACACTTCCATTTCTGGACATTTGTTTGCCGTGTGTTGAAGCTGGGGCTTTCAATCTTGGTTTTGGCTCACTATTATATGTGCTAGCATGAGTTTGTGTGTGAGTGACCTTGACCTACTTTTTAGGTTTTGAGCTGCCCAAACTACATTACTGTGAAGAAACATATCCATAGCCTAATGCCAAACTCCACTTTTAGCTTCACCGCTAATGTTTGGAAAAGCATTAAGCACTAATTTTCACTGCCACAGTTTTGTTGGTACGGTTAAATGTTTTGTCATATTTTCGTTATTTATTATATTTTTGCATATTTATGTAATTTCTGTGGCAAGCCTGTGTTAAAAAAATTCGGGTAATTTAATTAAAATATTCATTCTAAACTGTAGTTTTTATTTTTGAGTAAAATGTGTGGCAATTATGGCTTTATGTAGGAATGTTCAAATAACATCAGATGGGGAAGTTTTTTTTTTTTGTAAAGTCTAATAATGATATAAGTACTTGGTATCGGTGAGTACTCGTATGCAAGTACTTGTACTCAGTTTGCAATAAATGTGGTATGGGTGCCTCCTTGTTTGTCTCTAAGGAAAGTTCCACTTTCAGAAAACTTGTCAGTGAAGTGCTAATGTATATACATACATACAAACACTCCTATAAAGAAAGAATACCACACCATGTGTTTATATGCAGATTAGTTTCATGTTTAGTGTAGAGTTTCTGTTTTTTAATTATTATTATTATCTAAGCAAAAAAACCTAGCACGTCCACCTCACAGCAAGAAGGGCCTGGGTTTGATTCCCAGATCGGGTGTTTATGTGTGGAGTTTGCATGTTCTCCTCGTGCTTGCATGGGTTTCCCCCGGGTACTCCGGTTTTCACCCACAGTCCAAAAACATGCACAATAGGCTAATTGGCTGTTCCCCTAGGTGTGAGTGTGAATGGTTGTGTAAGTGTTGGACCTGCGATGGCCTGGCGAGCTGTCCAAAGTGTATCCTGCCCTCACTCAGAGTCGGCTGAGATGGGCGCCAGCCTCCCTGCAACCCTAATTAGGATTGAGCGGTTCAGAAAATGAATTAATATGCATGCTGATTATCAAATGTAGGGAATTCGATAGGATTTACTTTGCTTATCTCTTATTTTCGTAGAATGTCCTTACTGGAGAAAGAAGTTTAGAACTTTTTAGACATTTTGTGTTTTCCTTTTGTAGTTCATTTTACTGTCTTGATAATCAGTCTTGCTGATTGAAGCTTATGAATTTCATTTTCGAGGCATTGACATGGAGGCCAACATCATTAGCAGTGTTTTCTAGATGATATAGGAGAGTTATAGTATTGGCAATGGTGTCTGCAGTCAGAACTAATTCATCTGCATAGTCAACATCAGTCAACTTTTTTTGATAAAGTGAAACCTAGATGGTGATATTTAAGGGAAGTTCTCAATAGATAATCAAGGGTGATTAAGAGGAAAGGTGCTAGGTGTCGCCCTGTGGTGTTACATATGTTGGGAAGAAACTGTATTTTTATAACCGTTTTGTGTATCATTCAGCGTTATTAAATCAGAAGTGTTTTCTCTCTGTTCTGCAGAGTTACTTGTATCAAATCCTGGAGGGAATTCTGTTCTGTCACTGTCGTCGGGTTTTGCATCGTGACCTGAAGCCACAGAACCTGCTAATCGATAACAAAGGGGTTATAAAACTGGCTGATTTTGGCTTGGCCCGTGCTTTTGGGGTGCCTGTCCGGGTCTACACACATGAGGTATTGATCCATGTAAATTCTCTAGTTTCCATTTGTTTAAAGCGACAAGGTAAATTGCACTGTAACTGTGCTTTTGTGTGTAGGTTGTTACTTTGTGGTACAGGGCCCCAGAGGTGTTACTGGGAGCGTCTCGTTATTCCACTCCAGTAGATGTTTGGAGTATTGGCACTATCTTTGCAGAACTCGCCACCAAGAAGCCACTGTTCCATGGAGACTCGGAGATTGACCAGCTCTTCCGCATCTTTAGGTACACACACTTCTAAGTAGGGAACAGTTTTCAGATTAAGTGAAATGATCTAACTGATTAAAGCATGGAGCAGGATGGGTTGTGCATGTAGACTGTCCTCCTTGTTGGCAGTGGCTGGATATCTTCATGTCTTGTTATTGCCGGATGCACAAAAAATGGAACACACTATTCCTTAGAGGTAGTCAGACAGACTTTGCCTATGTATGTCATGAATTTAAATGAAATCCCCACTGATGCAGTTCTTTAAAAGCTTCTTTATAATTTAATGTTTGGCCTATTAAAAGAAAGTGTTTCCGGTCCCCGCTGGAACCTGCATAAATATCTCAGACTTGAATTCCTTTAAAGAAGCAGTGTATAAGTATGTGTATTATTCACATCTAGTCGTGATTTTCAAGATCACAACCAACTGAAAGTGGCTGCCAGCTGTCAGGAACCTCCATCCATACCCAAAAATATATATATATTTAAAGACGTCCTCTTCTAGCACATCCTGTAGCATTGTCAAATAGTAAGTATAATTTAGATAAACGTTTATGTAAAAATATTGTTGTTCATTTCGTATTATGCTCTATTGTTTATTGGTGTGTTGCATATCACCCTCTTTTATTTGCGTTTCAGCGACGTGACTACACTTGGATGTTTGAGTGTGCTGTTTATTTCAGTGCCAGGCTGCCAGTTTAGTTTGACCTGTCCATGGTCTACACTGCCTCTTGCCACTCTACATTCCTTTATGATCCTGGTGGAGAGGCACTACAGATGTTTATGACTGTGTTAGCTTTGCCCTAGTTATTAGCTGCAGATTAATTATATTAGTTTAAATTCTTAGTTAGTCCTCTCTGATTGTTGCAACCCAGTTTGGCACAAACCTGCCTTTGCTAGCATCAGAGAAGTGGAGTTGAACACATGTCCCAAAATCCTTTGTCTTTATACACCTTACAATTTGTAAATGTGAGATTCTGCAGATTTCTTTCAACCACTTCATCATTACCGTATGTCATAAGTAAGATTGTCATCCCATGCACACCTGTTCCTGTAGCAGAACCTTGCTTGGCAATGTAACTGGTAAAGCCCACTGGGTCATACACTGAACTTAGCTAAGACAACCTGCCATGTTTGGTGAAAGTCTTTCCTTCTCCAACTTCTTGAACTGAAAGGTGTCACTCTGTATGCATCACTGCAGACCAAGGGCTCTTGCTTCCCCTTAGCATTGTCCCTTCTAAGATCCAGTTCTCTCAAGTCCTTGGCTCTGTTTTCTGAGACTGACTGCAGAACTGCATGGCTGTCACTGACCCACCTCGTCAGACAGAAGCCATTTCTTTGGGAGACAACTGATAAGTTGTTGATCATTCGGATCGCTATTTCTTTAGTTGAGGTACTTTTTTGACAATCGTTCGGTGGATAGTCATCCAATACTCATTAAAATCCTGCCTAAGGTCACCTTCTGGCCACCACAGGAAACAAACTAAAGTCTTTATCTGTCTCTGTCATGGGTTCCTGTTTGAACCTTGTAAGCACTCCAAACTGGGATGGTTTGGATTCTTTGGACTCTGCAAAAGCTGCTCCACACTCAAAAACCACACACAAAGTATTCCTTCTTGGATGGTAGACTCCATGGTGGGGAACAAACCAGACCTTTCCTGCCTCATAAATCGAGTGATGCTGGGGTATTTCCTCTGCATAGCCTTTACTGAAGACATCTTTGAAGAAGTTTATTCATCTTGAATCTCCTCCTAAGTCCAGGCATTCTTTGCCTAGCTACAACAACATTATTGGGAAATGTAGGCACTCTTTCCTGAAAGGCAATCTTAAGTTGTAGTGCCCATCTAACAGTTTTGCAAACTGATTTACAGTCTCCAGGATTCTGTCTTCCCCTTGACATTTCCTTGTCCTCATAGGTCCTTTCGTGGAAATCGGGCGCATATTGTTGTTAGTTCGATCAGCTTGCAGACAGATTCACAGCAGCAACAGTGAGTGATACGTCACCTTCAGTTCTATCACCACCTTTAACAGGACCATTTATGACCCAACCAAGAACTGTCTTGGCACTCTGACAGGCAGTATTGACAGAAAGCAATCATTAGTACCAGCACCACTATCCAACAGTCCCTTTGAATGGTTCATCTTAGTAGTTGATCTTATTCACATGAAGCATTTTGGGGTGAATGATTGCAAGTAGGGTGCCTTTTGCAGTCCTTGCTCATACGTCCAGTCCAAGAACAGCCAAAGCAGACTCCTTTTTTCCTTAGAAAATGTTCACCTTTAAAAAAGAACTTTATGCAAATCAGCATGCATTACCTTTGCTGCCTAAATAGAGTTTAATGGAAGGATACCGCCACCCATTGGACAAGTATGACAACAAACAAAAACTATGCCATCATACAAATGGCTCTTACAGTACCAAAGTATCATCTATGTGAAGTGAACCTGCAAAGCTGACTTGTGTCCCACTAATCAATATAATTTTCCAGTGACAGGGAAAAGAATAAAGAGTAAATAGATGTCTGGCTTCAGTGCAGTGTAATCTTTTTGTAAGCTGTGTTTTGGTTTACACCAATGGTTCTCAAAGCGTGGTCTGTGGACCACCAGAGAGGATGTCTAAAGGTTTAGTCAGTGTTTCCCAGACAAGTTAGCTAATACGTGTGTCCAATGTTGACTTGTTCTTTGAATAAAAGGTGACAGGCCTGTAATTTATATAAAAAAAAAAAAACCTTGTGCTCTCTGAATTTGCAGTGCCTAAAAATCGTAGTCTAAGCAAGTCCATCAATTCACGTCTTGTCTCTAGGCGTTGTACGTTCCACTCTCACGTCAGTCACATACTAAGGGTGCAAATGAAAATTAATGAACTTTAACAAAAAGTGGGCATATCAGTGGCAATATTAACAGGCAGGGACAATTAGTTCACTGTAAATGTGATTTTTACCATTTAATGAACTGTCTTTTAAACAGTTTTTGTTTAGGCTGCTTTTCATCAGAGCCAGTTAATTTCAGTTTATTCATGTGCTCGCAATTTTGAAGCTGTGCAAATTTATTTAATATAAAATATACTGACAAAGTGTTTACTTATATTTTAAAATAAAATTATAAGCCCTCAACATAATTTGCCTTTTATTAGAGCTCTTATGTATAGGCCTATCTGATTCATTCATCACAAACATAGTTTTACCTGGATCCAATTAGTCCTCTGTTTTAAGTATATACCTGTATGAATGTGTTTGAGTGTGTGAGCGTGTGAGGCAGGTTCGGGGAGTGGATGCGGGGGCAGGTGGTCCCTGAAAACATTTTTTTTTTTTGACAAAGTGGTCCTTGGTCTGAAAAAGTTTGAGAAACACTGGTTTACACTGATATTTACTATATAACTTTTGTCACTGTGGTGTGTGTGCGCTTTTAGGATTCTGGGTACCCCAAATAATGAGGTGTGGCCTGACGTAGAGTCTCTACCTGACTATAAGAACACTTTCCCCAAGTGGAAGGCTGGCAATCTGGGAAGCATGGTTAAGAATCTGGACAAGAATGGTATCGATCTGCTTGGGGTGAGCTAAGATTCTTATTTGTATGATTAAGGCGAAATTAAGTATCAGGGTGACACACTTTTGTTTCTCATTTTGCCCTTTAGAAAATGCTAACCTATGACCCTCTGAGAAGGATTTCTGCACGCCAGGCTATGACTCACCCATATTTTGATGACTTGGATAAGACAACTCTACCTGCCAACAACCTTAAGAGTTAAACAGTAACCAACTCTTGTTACATCTGAACCAACTTATACACGTGTCATCTGCCCCAAAATGGGGCCTCACGCTGTGGAGTCTATAATCAGAATGGACTAAATTGGAGGAATTCCGATTTCCAAACCCCTCCTCACCCCCCCATGCATCTAATCTATATTTGACCAGAAAGCTCTTCACTGCTGCGATGCAGACTTTATAATCTGACGATGCAATACTCTGTTTCCTAATGTGTGTTAATTTTGTTAGTGTTTTGTATGTGTTTTTTCCTATTCTTAATCTGATTTTGTATGTTGGATCTGAAAACTTGAGGCTGATTTAATGCATCCTTAATAAAGGGGCTGAAATATATTTTCTTTTCTGTGTTGGTACATCAAGATATATCCATGTTAATGAGTTAGAAACATTAATCCCTCAGGTTGCCCGGAGGGTGAGCCAATCCCCAGAAGACTTGAGAAGTGGAGTAGCATTTACGGTGATGTACGCCATGTGACTAGATCGAAGAAGTAAT
>JBCNYG010000020.1:21855893-21868440 GCA_039654305.1 Porochilus rendahli
TGTCTGGCATGTTCTTTGGGCTTCATGATGCTGTTTGTTCACTAATTTCCTCTAACAAATTCCTGAGGCCTTCACAGAACACCTTCAGAGATACTGAGAGTAGATTACACACAAGTGGTCTCTATTCATTAATTGGGGGACTTCTCAAAGCAATTGGTAACACTGGATTTTAACAGTGCATCACAGACTGCACAGGGTATCAAAGTAAAGGGGGCTGAATATAAATGCACACCACACTTGCAAATAATTTTGAAAACTATGTACCATTTTCCTACCACTTCACAATTATGCACCACTTGTTGATCCATCACATTTAAAATCCCAATAAAATGAATCTGGAAAAATGTAATTCATTACTTTTGTAGGAATACTTTTGCAAGCCAGTGTATATACTGATGCCAGGCAAGACTCTATTCTTCTCAACACAATGATCGAATTTGTCCTTTTGCTTTTCCTTTCTCTTTAACATGGCATGCTGTGTTTTTTGATTACATGACTACAGAGTTTAGTGAATATAACGCATTAGAGCTGACAACACTGATGCCAACATGAATGACTCCTATTAATATTAAATGAAAAACTCCTAAATGAATTAATATAAAACTAACACTACTGGGAACATTGCTGTTAAAAAAACACATTCTCTGATAAAAGAAATATGATTTGACTCTCAGAAAGATATGGTGGCTCAATGATTAGCATCGTCTTTCTGTTTCAAGGGACTTTCTATTTGAAGTTTGCATGTTCTCTACATGCTTGCACGACTTTACTTTGGGTGCTCTGGTTTCCTCCCGCAGTCCAAATACATACATGTTAGTTTAATTCACATTAGTGTGTTATTCCTGCAATAGAATGCTGAGCTGTTCCAGGTGTAACCTGCCACTCACTCAAAGTCAACCGGGATCCAGGTTCTCCCACGATCTCGACAGATAAGTGGTACAGAAAATTGATGGACTTAACTCTCATTCTTAACTCTCGTTCTTGTTGTTTCGGTCACTCCCCAAAGCTTGTGAATTATTAATAGTAAATGTAATTAACAGACTAATGGAGAATTCATGAAGGTAACTATATTTTTAAAAAGAAGTAGCGTATTAATGAAAAGTTATTGTTATTAACAAATTAATGCCCACCACTGCTGCAAATAGCGCAACAGTGGTTTTACAATTAAGAAATACAAAATACGGTAAAAACAGTAAGCAACCCAAGGATTTAAGATTTGTCCACCCCTACTGTACTATACACACATTGAATGAAGCAGACTCACACTCAGTGACGAAGAAGTTGAGCATGGTGAGAACCACTGTGTGCCCACTGAACATGTAATCTCCACATGTGTGTACCCCAGTCAGGGACATACCAAAGCCGCTCCAAATTTCTAATGCACGCAGAAGTTTCATCCAGATATCACTATTCAGCTATAGAATGAACCACCAACACACACACACACACACACACACACACACACACACACACACAAAATATGCATGTTGGAGGTTGATCAATTTAGAATAAAAATAATAAGGAAATAATTTTTAAATTTGAGACACAGAGCTTCATCAACAAGTGCGGTTCCTATAATACAAACATGACCCAGACCTTTCCTGAACACTGAAGATGATGTCCTGGGACAGACAGGGAAGTGACGAACATGGTGACACAGCGAAGTAGGAACACAGTTCCAGTTAAACTACAGAATCTGCGAAAGAGAATAGACCTGTGTGCACGCACACACACACACACACACACACACACACACACACAGGGAAAGAGGGAAAGACAAAAGGGGGGTGAGACCGACAGGCAGAGATAGAGAGAGGCAGACAGATTGAGAGATAGAAAAATAAAGAGACAGAAAAAGAGAGAGAGAAAGGAAAAGACAAAGGGAGACAGACAAAAAGAGAGAAAAGCAACAGAAATGAAATGATATTTCAGGTGAATGCTCTTGGAAATGTTCAAAGAAGCTGAAAATATTTGTTATATTGCAGATGAACGTGTAAATGTACTGGTGTTTGTTTAGTTGCAGTGTGTGTGTCCGTGTGTGAGATGGTGGGTGGGGTTTACTTGTGTACCTGTGTTTGTGCAGCAGCAGTATTACCAGTAATATGTAACACAGGATGAGAGCACAGGTCTCAGCCATCGCAAAAGCCCAGGGAATTCTGGGTACACTGAACCATACACAGGAATAAAAGTCATTAAAAATGAGAATTACACTCAGTAAATAGAATCTCTCACCAAACACGAGAATATCGCGGGAATGTTAGTGAACTAAATTCACCAAAAAGATAATAGTTTTTCTTTCATTTTTTGTAGAATTTTGGTGAAATTTTACCTGCAGCGAATAGATGAGGAATTTCAATTCGACGATTGTTCTCTGACTGTTGTTTAACGACTGGCCGCAAACTTCTTAAATATCTGGTTAATAGACTGTTGCGATGTTATCACCAGCTGTGTTGCTAACATGTTTTTTGGTGAATATGGACACGTTCACCTGATTACCTGGTGAAGGGTTAGCAGCTTTACAGAATACTTTGGGAATGTCTGGGGACAGTTTGAAGATTTTTTTTTTGTATTTGTTGCAAGCTTACTTTTTTACATGTGTAAAATTTTTCTTCTTGGCCAGTGAACCACAGGGAACATTCAGAGAACATGGAGAATTTTCAGGGAAGTTTTGGCGAACGTTCGCAGTTTGGTGAGATACCACCTTAAGTCTCTACTTATTTTTTATCATCTACAGATGAATCTCTCACACATACTTTTCTTTTTAACTGTCATGATAACAGTGTGCATGAACACTTAATCCTGATTGGTTATATCATTTCATATAAAGGCTCAAACCTGGACAGCAGTTCTGCCCTAAAGAAAATCACAGATACTCACACAGTAACAACTTACACAGGACCTTTTTTAAGGTGTTCAGTGGTGATCTGTTAGAATATACTGAATAATTTTGGAAGGAGTCTCCTGTATCAGCACTTCGTAAAACTCCTTTATCAAATGTAGGAAAATGTAGGAAACTTGGAAGTACAATTTTAAAAATCATTAAAAATAGTTCAATTATTATTCGCACACATGAAACTTTGTTCAGTTTTATACATCATGATTTAAGGCTTGCCGTCCCCCTGGAGGCCGTCGTCGTCTATACACGCTTGGAAGTGATTTCACATCATGTTGGATGGAACAGCAACCATCTCCTGCTGAATAACTACCTTCAGGGCTTCAGGAGTTCGGGGTTAATGGATATACAACGCTGAGAATGTTGCGCTGAAATTATCAACCCACTGCAAGATCTGGAACGTTTAGGTTCTATGGAACACTGAAGTGTCTTCGAAAGGCCCTCTGTGTGACAATCACGAAACGGTGGTTTGCGAAGAATGCTTTGACAGCAAACATACCAACCACACCATGTTGCTGACTGAGGACGTTTGCAGATGGCGCTCAGTTTGTATGTTCTCACCCTGTGCCTGTGTGGGTTTCCTCTGGGTACTCCAGTTTCCTCCCACTGTCTAAAGACATGAACATTAGGCTTATTGGCTGTTACCAATTGCCCCTAGATGTGAGTGTGAATGTGTTTGGTTGTGTGTGTGTTACCCAGCCTCCCTGCGACTGTAATAGTAGGACTAAGCGGTTCAGCTAATGAGTAAGTGAAGGTGAGAGAAATCAAAAACACAGTATCTCTATATAGAGAGAGAGAGAAAGTGAGAGAGATACCTCAAAAGAGGTTTGTTTGTATACCCATTACACACACACACACACACACACACCTGTCGAGGAATATATCAGGCAGAGGTGGGTAAGTTCGCATGTCTGGCACCCTCTCATGCACCAATACCATAACAAAAGAGGTGGTGCCAAACACCAGCATCACATAAACCGAGCTCAGGGCTGTCTTCCATCCCTCTGGATCCAGGTAACCGTAGTTTTTCTTACATTTCCCATTTGAGTAACCGTGACAATGTTCCTCCCATGTCGCCATGCCGACCCCATTACAGTGTGGGTAGCTTTGATCCACGCTGCAGTTCCCTGAACCGCTTTTAAATCCTGAGGCGTTTGAGAGAAACACACTGTTGGCGCTGGAGACATTGAGTGGAGTGTGAGAGTATGTGCACTGTCTCTGAAGCCCTCGTAGAGCGACTGCAAGCCTCTTGATGTCCCCAAGCCGTGGGAGCCGCAGTGGTGGGGATCGCAGGTCGTGTTCTGTTAGACACAACAATGCGGCTCCGTCTACACGGTGCTTAGTGCAGAGTAGCTCCACATATTCACTGAAACCCTGCGCCCTGAGCCAGACAGCCACCTCCTCACTGCTCCAACCTTCAACCCAATCACCCGGCATCATACCTACACAGAACAAGATATACATGAAGACGAGAACTGTTAAATAATATCCAGTGTTTCCACATTATTGCATTTTGAACATTCTGCTTTACTTATCTGCATAAGGCTTCCTACCTCATTTATAATATGCGTGTAAAGTACCAATGAGCAGAGAGGCTCACACCCACACCCACTATCAGTGCTTGGTAATAGACGGTTATCTTTTTACAGATTGGAACGGGAGAGAACACTGTGCTGATCATCGATTTGTCCAGGAACAACACGGACTGTGAATCAAAACAACCCAAATTAGATCATGACCTTCAAGCTGGGATATGGGTGTGGCGAATAAATAACAGCTTTCTGATTAATAATTGTTGTCAACACCACAGCATTAATATTTATTTAATATTATTAGGTTTGGATTAGCAAAAGTTATAAAATAATGATTTAGGCACGGATAGGTATCTCCTCTGATAGGTGTCCGAGGAGTCGACTTCCGCTGAATCAACTTCAGCCGTGAAGGAAATAAATAAATAAATCTCCCTAGTGATTCCCGTCTACAGTCTGGAGCGAAAGTAGGAAACGTTAACCCCGAGTTTTCTTTTCACCGCCTCTCACGCGCTGATTTCCGTGTTCTGTATCACCTGCCTTGTTAGTTTAATTCTCCGTGTAATGAGTCCATGTTCCATGTTGCAGCAAAGACGGTGTGCGTGTGTGTCGGCAGTGGGGATGATGGCAAGCACAAAGGACTGATTACATCATTACACAGAGAATCAATCAGAACACCGTCACTTCTCAAATGTCCATACTCCCAGCATGCCTCTCTGCAGACTGAGATCCAAAATAAAAACCGATGAAATTTGTGTTTGGTGATTAATGTATGAAAATATAACATTCCTACATATTCATGTACATTCAGTTCTGTTCTTTCAAGTCACCTAAAGGAACCTGGTGTGTTTTCGTACCACTAATCAAAGTTCTGCCCCATGCCTATGGGTCTATGCTCAGGAGCCCGGCTATTACAACTTAAACACTTCTCTTAGCCAAGATCTTTAAGCTCCATGCAAGAAAACACTACAAAGCAGTAAAGATTTAGTTTTTGATGATTTAGACACTCTGGCTAAATACTGAAACTGGACTGGAGCAATGCTAACTAGGCGCGAATTAACACCACACCCATTGTCTTTACAGAAAGAACTGCTGACACAAACTCTTAATATTTATTCCTATTATCAGGGCTACAGTCCTTTATATATCACTCCCTTGCTGATGACAGCAATAACACCTGATAGATCAATAAACTCAATCTGTAAACGAACAATACAACGTTCTGATTAAACTGTAAACAACCTCCAGTGTCTGTGTCAGCTCTCTTATAGCACTCGTGCAGAGCTTGAGAATCTGAGCTGGAAAATAAGGAATTGCACAATCTAACAAAGAGAACCAAGTTGCAAAATTCCACCCAGTCACAATGCAAGTGTCTGTTCACATCCGTGCACACTATCTTTTGTCCAGGCTCACGTGGAACTTCTTGACGTTATCTTATGAAGCAATACTGAACTCTCCTTCGAATAACACCTCTCTGTTAGAGACAAACTCAGCATTTCTACTCACTAAACACACACACTTACATAAAACAGTGCCATTCGGGGAAAATGTCTTGTATACCTGAAGAAAGACTTGAAGATTATAGCTGGTATGCGCATCCCAAAGAGCTACACACTCCTGCGACACTGCTGTGTGTAATGAGCTTGTTTTGCTCCTGTCTTTAATAGCCACAGATTTTACACAACCTTTATAGCGGACGTCGGTTTGTGTTGTGTTGGACTTTGCATACACAAACCTTTTCCAAATCACAGAGGAGATGCTGCCAGGTTTTGAGACGAGCTCTTCACGTGTTTGAGCACTCAAACCCATGTCAATCAAAGTCAACTGAGAGCTCATATGTGCAGAAAAGAGCACAGAGCACTCTCTTTATGGCAACAGTTGCAATTTGTAATTTCATTCATACAACTGTTACCAAAAAAAAAAAAAAACCAAATGACCTTCTGAACTTTAAACTCATCAGCTTGAAGTAGTTTTCTTAACTAAATGGTCACTTAGAGTACAAGATACCTCCACCAGGCCCTATCTACATTAAACATTATAATCCGGCATAGATATAATGAAATGTCTCCCCGGGTGGGTGTCGATCAGATGAGTTTAGTTTAGTACAGTTTTGATGTAATCCTGCTGACAGAAAAAAAAAGCTTCCATAAAAACTTGTCACGGTAGCATGGTGGCGCAGTGGTTAGCATGTTCGCATCCCAGCAAGAAGCTCCCGGGTTCAATTCCCAGGCTTGAGGCATTTCTGGGTGGAGTTTGCATGTTCTTCTAATGATGCGTGGGTTTCCTCCGGGTGCTCAGGTTGTGCGCCGGCCTCCCCGCGAACATAATGAAAAATTAGTGGCTTAGAAAATGAATGAAATTCTTGTTAGATCTTAATAAATTCCTGGATCTGCTCCAAAATGTTACAGGTTCTTGTCAGGCCCATTACCCCATCCAACCACTAAGTTTGGTGAAAATCGGTTGAGTAATTTTTGCATAATCCCGCTAACAGACATACAAACAAACAAAATCTGATGAACATATAACCTCCAAGCCGCAGGGTAACTACCAGTTCCTCCCCTGTTTACAGAGTGGCATTAAATCAACATGGCCACACACTGTCAACACTGAACATGTACTTTTAAATAATTCATTTATAGCAGTATTGTTTTTGTATCAATTTACATACAGACACAGTACTTGATTAAATCTATAAACACTGACCACAGTAATCACTGTTTTCAGAAGCTAATCATCAACAATAGAGTTACCACAAACGTTAACCAACAAGCTTGCTGCCAAGCTACTCACTCCTGTCTGCTAGTGATACCGTACAGAAATTTCGTCCTAAATGTTGAAGTAACATTTGAACTTCATGCAAAAGAAGAAATGCACCCTGGATGAGACGCCAGTGTTTTACCGAAGTGCAATCATACTTAAGTATCTAGGGTATTAAGCATCTTAGCCTGGTGAAATCACCTCTAAAAAGAGTCACCTTTAATATATATTCGGTTTTTACACATTGTAGCTGTGTGCTACCATCATCTACATCATATACTAGAAGGTTCCTGACCACTGTGTCACCTGGAAGACTAAATTATCAAGTTTATTCATTCATTCATTTTCTGAACCGCTTATTCCTATTTAAGGTCGCGGGGAGGCTGGCGCCCATCTCAGCCAACTCTGGGCGAGGGCGGGGTACACTTTGAACAGCTCGCCAGGCAATCGCAGCGCCATCAGTCACACAACTATTCGCACTCACACTCACACCTAGGGGTGATTTGGAATTGACAATTAGTCTACTGTGCATGTTTTTGGACTGTGGGAGGAAACCGGAGTACCCAGAGCACAGGCCACACCACACAAGCACAGGGAGAACATGCAAACTCCACACAGAAATGCCTGAGCACTGAATCGAACCCACGACCTTCTTGCTGTGAGGCGGACGTGCTAACCACTACGCCACCGTGCCGCCCCAAATTAGCAAGTTATCAGTCCACATTGATATAACTCCTTATCCATTCATTGCTGATTATATTTATGATATGAGATAATTCCAGTACGTCAAGCATGTATTAATCAGATAATATAAAGGTTTAGGCACCGCCTACCGGCAGAGGTCCTGATAGATATCTCTACTGATAGGTGTCCGAGGCTGGAGTTATAAAAGTAGCACAGTTCCAAATTTCAGTCCTGGAACAAATAAATTAATTAGTTTCCCCTGTGATTCCTGAATACAGTCTGAAGTGAAAGCAGGACAGGTTAACACCTCGCTAATTTCCATCTTCATTTGTATCACGTCTTGTTAGTTTAATTATCCATTTAACAAGTGTGTGGGTGTTTGTGTGTGTGTGTGTGTATGTGTATTCATGCCATAAACATGTTACTTTAACAAAAATTACCAGGGACTTCTGGATGAGTTCAGTATCAGGTATCAGTAAAGAGTCAGACCTTTGATAGCAGAGGATAATCTTCAATTATTGAAAAAGAAAAAAAAGAGTCCACGTGAATCCCTCAAGTATGTTTCATAATTGGATATCACTGTGTCAAAACACTTCTTGATTATTTCTTTATCCCTGCACTGATAACTGCTTTTCTTTATACTTCAATTTTTTTTGTTTCTTGTATGTTCTTATCTTTAAAATAAGCCCCAACAAATGTGACCCATCACAGCAAAGTGGGTTTTAAATTGGAAATTATTACTTTTTAGTAGTTGGTACTATTTTGTCGCCAAAATCCTAAGCCTTAAAATGATACCAAATATTTGAATACAATCGTGTAGTTTTAGAGTGACAAACCAAAACCTTCCAGGAATTTTCAGCTTTTTAAGCAATTTTGGAGAAAATAGCATTTAAAGTTCAACAAAGTATTTAATCATTTCTGACTTAATATCCACTTTACTGGGATGGGTCACAAATATTTAATCACTTCACAGGTTTAGTGTATTTATGACTAAACACATAATACACAAAATATGACATTAGGCTTTGGTCCAGTTAGAATTTAAATAGTATATAGTTTGTATGTGTGTGTATATATATATATATATATATATACACATATTTCATCCCGACAAACCGGTTTTGTGATTGCCAAATCCCCTGATGAGTAGGCAACCACGAAACAAGCTTGTCGGGATTAAATTGTAGTCCCTTTATTTTTCCCACACACATTTTAATATTTATACACTGTATATGTCTTGTTTTCTGATATACAGTACATCAGTTTATACATTACTAGATTAAGTATTTAAATTTATTTCTATATTCAGAAGCAAAAACCTCTATTTGTAGATTATCTGCATTCATGCAATTATTACCCAAGGCTATTGTAGCAAAACTTTCTAAACACTGCTGGAGTTTGTGTTTCATGTTAAGATTTTATATTGGAAAATCATTATGAGCAAGGCTGAAACGAGATACAAAATAATTAACTTAATAAATAAATATAAATACATTAATAAATAGTTAACGCTTCAGCCCCACAGCAATTAGGTCCTGGGTTCAAGTACTGGGCTTAGCGAGGGTGTTTCTGTGTGGAGTAGGCACGATGTCCCCGTGCATGCCTGGGTTTCCTCTGGGTAATCCAGTTTCCTCCCGCAGTCCAAATATATGCCCATTAGGTTATTTGGCTGTTCCAAATTCCAAAGGTGTAAATTTAAGAACAAATGGTTGTGCATGTGTGTCTGTGTTGGCCCTGCGATGGACTAGTGAGCTGTCCAGGGTGTACCCCACCTTCGCCCTCTGTCGGCTGAGATAGGCTCCAGCCTCCCTTTGATTAAGTTTGATTAAGTCGTTTAGCTAATGAGTAAGTGAGCGGTGAGCGAAAGACAAGATTTTTTTTCATTATATACCATTAAATTAAGAAAATAATAATAAACATTCTTGTGACATGTATTTAGAAAGCAGCCCTTTTCAATGGCAGTGTCTCGACTAACTTCAAAAAGAGTTCGCTGAAACAATAAACATAAACAACTCATTCTGGGATTGACAGCAACATCTCTGGGACATAGAATCTCAAAATAAAAGTTGTCTTTCTGGTTAGTTTTTGTTTCTAATACAATCTTTAACAAAAGATAAGGAAGGATAGCTGCACAAGGTTTTATGAGAGGATTTTGAATCATCTCCCAGGTTGTCAAAATGTAATGAATGTTACTGTGTCAATACTTCGCCTCCAGTTTTCAAAGAACAACAACATCTCCAAATAATTCCTTCAAATAAAATGTTTAATACACTTAGGCTGATTGTCTACAAAAACACTTGATGCTGCAGATACCATTAGATAAATTAACTGCATCAGTTAGGCGAGATGAATCCAGTCGGTTCCCTGAATTTATTTCATTACATGATACAGTGGATTTTATAATGGATAATATAATAGAAATTGGAACTTCATTTATAATTTTACACACACACACATTATATATATATATATATATATATATATATATACATATATAATTTGACATAATTTCATAAATTTGAAATCTTTTTTACTTCCATCTAATAAAGAACTCAGTAAATCCAGACTAATTTAAGATTCTAATGTTGCTGTTTATCCCAGAATAAGTCAAACATGAACAATAATAAAGAAAAACCATGGAAGAGATCTCTGTATCTAAAACATTTTGATCAGCCTGTTTTTTTTTCCTGAAATTTTTTAATCTGTAAGTTATTTAAAAGTTCTCAAGTAAATGCACTTTTTTAAACTACAAGCAGGTGTTCAGAAGTATTGGATCAGTAGGCTAACATGAGTAAAACAGCTGAAATAATGAAAACACTCTGAATGATGTTTAGTTCTGAATAATAATAAAAACTGAATCTCTTACCGTGTCAGGGCTGTGATTAAGGAACCTTCCAGAAGCTGTCTGTGTGTAAACTCTGCAGTTGAAGCACTTCTGGGTGTGTGTGTGTGTGGGTGTGGGTGTGAGTCACTGCCATGCCGCCACGAGCCACGCCGTTGCATGTAAACAGGAAGTGCGTCACGTCGCGTCTGGGTGCGAGTTGATTAGATTATTCCATAATTTCTGGATTTTTAAGCACAGTCCATTCACATTCTGTTAGATAAATTTTATTTTCAGTAACAATTCAATTCATGACAACATATTTGGTATAAAACGGCAGTCAAGATTCTCTCCTTTTATTTCTTACCCGAAATCAGACGGTTGTGGGCGGGGACTGGAGTCACGTGTGCTGAAGGGGCACTAAAAAAAACTAGTGTGTAAGAAAACTAGTGATTCCAAAATAAACAACTCACAGCAAGAAGGTCGTGGGTTCAAGTCGCGGGCTTCTGTGTAGATTTTTTCCCCGTGTTCTCCTCCGGGTACTCCACTTGTCTCCCCCAGTCCAAGGACATGCTAATTAGCCAATTAGCCTAATTGGCTGTTCCACTTTCTCCCTAGAGTGGTTGTGTGTGTGCGTTGGCCCTGCAATGGTCTGGCAGGCTGTTTAGGGTACCCCACCTTCACTCAATGCACTCACTCGATGGCTAAATCCTAGCAGTTCAGCAACAGTGTGAGAGAGAGAATTTCAAAGTAGGTGTGGATGAGGGCAGCATGGGGGCATTGTAGTTACCCCCCAGCAAAAAGCTCCTGGTTTTGGGTCTCAAGCCCATTGAGGGCATTTCCGTGTTGAGTTTGCATGTTCTCCCAAAGACATATACTCTTCCAAATTGCCTCTAGGTGTGAGTGTGAAAACAGTTATGTGTGCTGGTCCTGCGATGGTCTGGCGAACTGTTCAGGGTGTACTCCACCTTTGACCAGAGACGGCAATGCTAATAGTTAACTTCAAAGTGTTACATAGAATGAATTATTGAATGAATATAACTTAATGGCTGTACACATTCGACTTGCTTTTTTTTAAAGCTGTTGTAGAAGAAGCTACTGATGTTTTTGCAAGATGGTGACCCAATTAATTAATCTGGTGGATCATAAGAAATGCAAATGATAATTAACTCATGCAAGTGACCTAGGCTGTCATGAAAAAACCTGACTTCTCAACAGAGAAAAAGTCAAACCGCACATGACATTGTGTGTTTTAACTTTGATGGGGTTTCAGTAATATTTAGCAGGGGTTGTCACATTTTTATATTATGCTTTTTTACTTATCGCTCACTTAAAAGAACCCACTAAATTGAGTCTGGTGTCTATACATGCTCACTGATGATAACCATAATCACGCCATTGATTCATTGATTCATTGGTTCGCCTACCTTTGATTCTATATCATTATTGTGTTTTATCATCTGACCAGGGATCCAACTGGATCTTGTGCTCCTTTGCACACATTTGCATTTGTAGTATATGAGGTTAGAACCATAAACTAATAGTTTGCAATTAATTTATCTCTGTGGTGAATTGTTTGGCTAAAATTGTAGAAACATCATGTTAGCTGGCTGTTCCAAATTACCCATAGGTGATGTGAGTGTGAATGGTTGTGTGTGCGTTTTGCCATGTGATGGTCTGGTATGCTGTTCAGGGTGTACCTCGCTTTCACCCAGTGTCGGCTGAGATAGGCACAGCCTCCCCACAACCGTAGGAGTAGGATTAAGCAGTTCAGCAAATGATGATGGTGAATATTCAATTCAATTCAATTCAATTTTATTTGTATAGCGCTTTTTACAATTGACATTGTCGCAAAGCAGCTTT
>JBCNYG010000020.1:21876877-21891384 GCA_039654305.1 Porochilus rendahli
ATATATACATACATACATACATACATACATACATACACACACACACACACACACACACACACACACAGGGTGACTCAATAAAATATACATTTCAAAGGTAACTGGGGGGGGAATCCAACTAAAATTTTTTTATTTTTCACACACAAAAA
Source organism: Porochilus rendahli (assembly GCA_039654305.1). Taxonomy (NCBI): domain Eukaryota; kingdom Metazoa; phylum Chordata; class Actinopteri; order Siluriformes; family Plotosidae; genus Porochilus; species Porochilus rendahli. The sequence continues at coordinate 21,877,027 of JBCNYG010000020.1, forward strand.
TTCATTCAGCACGGTTTTTATACATCATGTTGTAAGGCTTGCCATCCTCCTGGAGGCCGTCATTGTCTATACACACTTGGGAGGTGATTACTGAAGGCTGCCAGGACTTCACGGATCATGTCAGGTAGAAAAGTGACTATCTCCTGCTGAATAGCAACCTTCAAGTCCTCGAAAGTTCGGGGTGAATGAGTATTACAAGCTGAGCCTTTGCTCTATCAACACACTGCAAGATGTTTTTTTTTTTTTTAATCTAGAATATTTGGCTCTACGGAATAGTTAAACGTCTTTAAAAAAGCCCTGTGTGACAGCAAACGCAGTGATCACACCATGATGGCAACTAATGAATGGGGTTGGGCAATAGGCCTGATCGCCACCTCTTCTGCCTCATTAAGTTTCATGTGAGCAAATAATTTTTTGTAATAATAACCCTTGTTTAAAATTATTATATACATTTTTTATATTACTGTACCTTTGAAATTATATTTTGGGTGGCCACCGTGTGTGTGTCTGTGTGTGTGTGTGTCTGTGTGTGTGTCCGGCTTAGTCTTGATCATAAGCTACTGCATCGATAGATGGAGGCTGTGTTCCAGTGGAGATTATGCTGAAACGAGGTTATGGTACAGCACTACAGCTGCAGTCATTTACCCATAACTCATGAATTCCAATCAACAGCTAAGCTACTACTTTCTTACATCCCAAAATAACTTTTCCATGTCCCAAAATAAAAATATAGTGGAAGTACAGCTGGTTCTTTTCAGTGTCCAGACCAAAGTTGAATGCTCCACTAGCTGTTTTCTTGGGGGGTAAGGATGAGACAAACTTCTCACTGTGGCATCAGATGCCTCACGTTGTATTTGGCTGTGTCATTATATTGGGTCATGGGTTTATCTGCAATTCCACAAGTACCCACGCCAACTTTTCCATTCACGCTCTCTGGAGATGCGAATATACTGCGTTTTACCTGAGAGAAAAAAAACCCAAAGCAGGTGGACACACAGAGTCATGTTAAAAAGGTGTAACAGAGAAGAGGATTCGTGATCTGGCAAACTGGACACTTCCTGCTTTGATTACTTACTTGCCCCTTCTTGTTCTTTGAATAAGCTTTATTGTTAAACTGCTGCCATTTGGATTTCTGATCCTCTCTCTCTTGTTCCAGCTCTTTCATTCTCTGCACTTTCTTCTGTGCTTTTTTCTTCTTGTATTCCCTTTGCTCTGCCTGCAGCTCCTTCCTGAAAGGACACACATGCATACGAGGAACAGAGTCAGGCATCTCATTCGTGACATGACACCACCACACACTTACTGAACCACATTGGAATTTTGTGGCAGAAGCGGAAAAGGGCAGCTCATAGTTAAAATCTCTGAGTGAAGAGTTTTGTAGAGAAAAGAGAGCGAGAGAAAAAAAACCAAAAAAACCCCAAACAGACCAGAATTTCTCCACACCGATGTAAGATAGGGATCTCCTGCTGAAAGCGTCTGATTGCAGTCGATGCTGAGTTCAGAAGCGATTTTTTTTGTTTTGTTTTTCAATAAGTCACAAAATCATTTAAAAACATAAATAGTTTTTTTTTTGAATGATAAGTGATCAGAATTAAGCATTATGAATAAACCAAATTAGAATATACTACACAAGAAAAGCACAATCTGATTGGCTCACTATCTCAGGGATATTATTTCAAGTGGATCCTGCTTTAATCAAAATGTCTGATTATGGAAAAACACATCATAAAAATCTAGTTCAAATATCTCACCCACTAGCTGCTCTTCTGGTTGCCTTGTTATGTTCAGGGTGGCTACATCCCCCAATTACAACTAATTAAGCAAAGAAGAGGACAGAAGGCCTGTTCCTGGCAGCAGGCCAACAATGTCATGTTTGGTGAGGGAAAAAATGCTCAATCCTTTATAAACCAGAATAGCATATCTGCTACATGAAGTGAAAGTGAACGACAAATCATTAACAACCAATTGTTAAAACGACAAAACGAAAAGGGTGCAAAGACTTTGCATGGCACTGTATTTGTGTCTCCTTTAAGAGATTCAGTAAAATGCACTAATAATTAATTTAAATTAACATATTTAAAGGACCTTAAAAATTAAATCTTAATTATATTGTGTTTCTAACAACACTGATTGTCAGTCTACAGCTTCACAGAAATCCTGATATATGTGTATCTAATATGTGATGATGGGAAGAAAAAAAAAAACTCAATTATGCCCAGTATAGTGTGCCATGTCAAGTCAATCCAGAATAAAGATGACTAGAAATGTGTCAAAATCTTTGGCTGTGACTCCACAACAATGGTCCTACATCACACTCTGAGTGAGCGTCTTCTTGCGAGCAAAAATAGCCCAGAAATTCTGTGACCTTCCATCTAAGGATCAATTCAGCAATATTCAGCTCGCCTTCACCAAATAATTACCATGTATCTTGTGTACTGACTCCATTCATATGCTATGAGACAGATGTTACTATCTTACAGGCTTTATGTTGTACCCAAGTTTAATAGATCCATATTACAGTGTGGCCTGCAATAAACGTGTAGGTCGGGTCAAATCTCAGTCTGAAGATGCCAGAAGAGGACATGAGCTAGAAGCCTTAACAGGAATGAGACTCAAATGGGAGCTTATCTTAATTCTTAATCTCTCAGCAGCATTATCACAAGGAAAAACACCACACCATGAACCCATCATTACACACATCACCAGAACACACTCACTTGGATTTTGGTTTGCTTCCTTCCGGCTTGCTGCTCTTGGCCTGCTCGGCTGCTTTGAGGGAGTGCAGAGGCACCACCTCAGCGTTGCCATAGCCAGTGAAGGTGATAGCAGCTGTCCCGTTCTCACTGTCGATCTCCTCTATCTCTGCCTCGTACTGCCTGCAAAGCACAAAGGACTGTAAGCAGATGAGTAGAGGCATATGACACGACACCCTCACAATAACACATATTTCATTAACATCTCAGTAGTGCGCAGACAACAAATTCACAATGCTGTTATCAAAGAAAACAAAGAAGAAAGAAACAGATACTCACAGTCCTTTTCCCCCAGCCTCCATCTTATCAAAAGAATGAATGCGAGTGTGCAAGTGTGTCTGTGTGTGCGAGGTACTCACTGTCCATCCTGGCTCCACACAGCCATGCAACAATCTCCTACTTTCCAGCTGTGTTTTGGTGGGACAGCATCTGAACTGTTAGTACTAGCTACGCCCTCTGCTGGCTGAGCTGTCAACAGGTCTTTTGTCAACTCAATAACCTCCTAAAAGTATCAAAAAAACAAACAAACGAAAAAAAACAAACAAGTCAAAGGAATACCATCCTTACATTATGGTTACATTTTTATACAGATGGGAGTGGTCTCTTGCAGAATGACCCCACCCTTATCAGTAGAGGGCTCAGCACTGCCTTGTAGCAAGATAAATTCCAAGCTCATTTAAATGTTTTTGGTGAAAAAAAAAAGTGAATCTGTTTCAGAAATGTGTGAATCATGTGCCATGAAGTGCCAAAACTAACTGACAGATACAAAGCACTTACACTGGACTCATTAAATTAAATTAAACATTAAATAAAGCTTGGGTTCAAAAATCCTTGTCATGTCAACCATTTAATTCAGTTCAAAAGTCTCTAGATATTTGTAATTCTACACTCTGATCTGCTCCTTGAATATCAGCTAAAAATACCATGAGCTCAACAGCACCATTGATAAAAGAGAAAAATAAAAAGGAAAAATAAAGAAGTAAAATCCAGAAGAGAGAATTAAACAGTGAGTCGACTCTCTCTGACCATATATGATTAATGACCTGCTCAGCCAATGCCTCATGAGTTTTAAGCTCATATACGATCAAAGGTGGAGGAATAACTTAAATATACATTTCGTATATTGGTAAATAGTATTTACTACATGAGAAAGGCATGCTTTGATTAGTCCATTGACTCGGGGTTAAAAGTCATAATTTAGAGTGGATAATTCTTGAATGACACTTCCAGTTTTTCGTGGCCACTCAAATATTATCACTATTTAAACTAGAGAAACAAGCTGGGGGGCTGTTTTATATAATTGCTTTACGTCAAGTTAAAGATCAAAAAGTTTTGTTAATTTTCTCAACTGGTGCTTATTAATCCGAGACAATGAGAGTAATTTCGGTACCTAGTTTTTGTTTATATATTTACTTGCATAGATTTTTCAACACACCACATTCACCATGAAATAACCATATTTTTATATCTACACACTTACTTGTGACATTCCTGGTTATTTATAAAACAGGTTTATTTATCCATTTTTTGGTTTATTTGTTATGTTGTCAGCCACAGAGCCTAATTGTGAGAATTCAGTACTGTGGCACGAACTGGTACTGGACTACTTGGATTGTTTCACTCTAGTCATTATTCTGATATAATCACTCATTTGGGGTTCAGTGAATGTAATGCTATTATTTATTCAAACCTGCAGGTCTTTCTGTAACTTCAGCAGATCTTCATTTTCTGGGTCTGTGGAGAGCGCTGCTTCCACCTGCTGGAGCTGAGCTCTGTAGCTGCTCAACTGTTTCACCAACTCGCTCGACATCTGAAAAACACAACCATTGTTAACACAAGGACACTTTCTTCAGTGTACACGACAAGTACATGACACCACATACATCACAGTGCAAAACAAACACTGAAGACCACTAACAGGTTTGGAGAGAATATACAAGATCTAACTGGTATAACCAAATATGTTAATTCTCCATAATAGAGTAATACTGAGACAATTAAATGTCTGATGCTGGTACCATGGACTGTCAGATTGGTAATTTCATCAATACTAATTCCAATAATAAATAATTTTTATCTATTCATTAAAATTTTCCCCCACAGTTCTTTGCGGCCTTGCATTCGTTGTTCCGAGATAGGCTTTCAGAACCCAAAATGCAATAGGATTATGCTGTATAGCAAATGGATGGAGGGATGGAGGGATGGATGCGCTCCTTAACTGACAGACTGCTCTGTCCCTACCGATTAAATAGCAACACACAGTAGTAAGATAGCCGCACATGCACTTATGTTGCTAAGTGCAGGCAGTAGGGCAGTGTGTCGGAAGTAACTCTCTCTCACAGGTGTGTTGTGTGCATATGTGCAGTGTGGGATGCAGATGCTGAATGCCAAATGGATAAACAAGTGCAGCCACGAGTGAAGGACTTTTTCCCCCATCTGGACCCAAGTTTTATGATGGAGAAGTAAATATACATTGGGTTCATAAATATCACAAAATAAAGAAGTAAAAATCATAAAGTAAAGAAGTCTGATGTTTACACCCCTAATAAATTCTACTATACTTGGAAAACTGTGTTCGTCATGAAAAACGCTTTGATACGCAAATAATCAAGAGGATTTAATGAATAATAAAGTTGGTCTTTGACGTCATCGAGCACAACATTAATCACTTACCCTAACACTGTAACCGACCAATCAACGCTCCGGATGGGTTTAATACAAGTATATATCTTTTGTCAGTCAGTCAATTTTAGGAGAAATGCTTAGTAAGCAAGATAATAAAGTCATAAGGTATCTAATAATATTTTTGAAAGCGACAGGAATGGGGAAAAAATCTGAGTGTTTTTTTTCTTCTTTTTGTTAACTATAAATTAGTCTGTAAACTTAAACAGTGAATTCAAGACCAAAGAGTAGCGACAAGGCGATGGACCACAGTCGCAATTGCAGTTAGAAATAAACAACACTGTCCAACAGTTAGATTTGCTTATCCATAACCAGTATGTGGTTCTTAATTAGGAAATAATACATACAGAATGATTACTTTGCTTATTTACTCTTGACTCATTTTGAATAACCAGTACACCGCAAACACAGGCCTCTTACCCGGAGATTAATATGTTTCCTGAACAAAACTCACTATTTTTGTGTAACATATGCTTCAGTCTCCAAATACACCTTTACACGCGAGAACACTAGTTTATTAAGTTAGCTGTTTGTTAGCACAAACACTGTTGTTATAAGCGGTAATGCTAACGCGTTGTTAGCATCACAGGGCCTCTGTGACGAGAAGCAGACACGGCCTTACTGAAGGGTTTTAACCGGTAACTACATTACCAGTGTTCTTACCTCTCTGTGTCCCCGAGAACACCACTATTCAGGATTTAATAAATGGCTAATGTCACTTTGAATCGCCCATGTACACTGCAACCTGCCGAAAACAGAGGCTTTCTCGTTTCTCACTCGTTTCCGACGACAAAGCTACACTAAGCCGGAAGTGACGTTCTCGATGTGAGGCGACCCTATTCTCGCGATAATAAACAGAAAAACGGTCGAGCTTTACTGCTAGTAATTATCGAGAGTAAACGCTAAGTGACGCTTCAGAGTCAATAAACTAAAGTGGCGACAACACGGTTTTGTCTTCATACTTCTGGAAATTTCTGTACAAGTTACCGATAACGAATTTAAAAGGAAATGAAAGCTGTCATTGTGCCCGTACAGTGCCTTTTCTCACCAAGTTCATATGATTTGTTTGCTGAACTTTGTGTGAAGGTGGGGTACACCTCGACAGCTCACCAGTCCATCACAGGGCAACACACACTCACAGCCATCCACACTCACACCTAGGGGCCATTTGGAAAGACCATCGGCTGAGATGGGCGCCAGCCTTCCCGAGACCCAAAATAGACTAATATGCATGTCTTTGGACTGTAGGAGAAAACCAGAGAACCAGGAGGGAACCCACACAAGCACATCATTGCAGGGGGACTGGACCCTAACTCAACCGACTCTAGGCGAAAACGGTGTGCACCCTAAACATCTCGCCGAGACAACTGTTCACTTTAGTGACATTTACTGAGCCCGAGGTGCATGAGGTGTTTGGTATACTATACAGGAACAGAAGTTTAAAAAAAAAGAATACTAAAACAGATTTTATGGTTTCTTTTTATAATACTACATGGAAACAATGAAAAGCAAATTAAATTAAGATTTTACAGCTTATTTTAAATGTAAAAGATTTTAATAAAATAAAAAGGTGTTTTGATATGTACATAAGTCGACCATGACGACCATGATGTTGGTCAGGTGTACTTCGAGTCGTGCCAGCGCTGAGTAGCAAACAGCATCTGTTCTGGCCTGATTGGTCTATTCACAGAAAAACAAAGAAAAATAAAGACACAAAACTGAACTTCATTCTATGAAGGTGTTTTAGTTTATACTACATGAAACAAGACAAAACATGAAAATTAGATTTTTATGGTTTATTTCTCCATTGCAAAGCGTGACGCCGCCTAGTGACCCTGACTTTGATTCAAACATTATCTACCTGAAATATTGTTTAATTTGTTTTTTTTATATATATGAATAATATGTATACATTTATGCCATATCCCACAATTTACTGTATGTGCACCCTGTTCATGTAACACCTTTAACAGGTTAAAGTAATTGTAAAAAACCAATCAATTACAAGAACAACCAGACTTTTATCATAAAAAAATTTTTTTATCAGCATGTAGCTGAGATAACTTTCAAATACTGTATGTTCAATTACTGTATTTACCATATTTTTCATATATTAGCATTGTCTGACTTCAGCCTATGCAACAACTCTGCTAGGATTAGTGCTATAAAGAATTATAATTGTTAAATGTTAGTATTGTTTACTGAATAATGGCTGTATGCCTGATTCTTCAACCCTGTTTCTAAACATCCAAGCAACCCTGTACCAAATAAGTTGATTGTTGAAGTATGGTGGCCAACAAGTGTCATGGCACATCCGCCAGTTCCGCAGCACAACACTGTCAAAACTTGAAATGCATGGTGGAAGTCTATACTTACTATACCTGTAAGTTTTAATTAAAAATAAATAAATAAATATAATTAATTTATAATTTATTACTTTCTATACACTGGTTCACTGGTCAAATAGAAAAGCACTCAGTCATGGCTACAAGCTTCCATTTTGAATAATCCATTTAAACGACGTTGACGCCTTGCTTGAGTACATGTGTTTGGCCACTGAACTAATGTACGGATATTAGTAAAGTTAGAAATTTTTGCATCTGAGCAAGGTTTTTAGTGATACAGAATCTAAGATAATTGTCAGGATGGCAGAAAGTGTAGTCTCATGGGTATGCAATCACGAACCCATATGATAAGCTCTTCTATGGCTTGGCAGACAGTGTTGACTGTCAACATTCTTCCTCAACAAATGTATACCTTTGAGCTTCCTTTGTGGAACTGTTGGTTGTGCCATGAAATTGGTGGTTTTGTTGTGACACTTGTGAGTTACTGCATCTCGACCCGACAGTTTGATCGGGTCGAGATGTAGTGACTGTGCTGGCCACTCCATTATTCGACAGAATTCCTGCTTACTGTTACTTCTCTAATTAATTCTTGTGCAGTTTAGAATGTTTTGGGTCATTGTAGGGTGAAAGTAGCTACAAACAAAAGCTGTGCACAGGGTGACATGGCATTGCAATACAGTGACAGCCATTTTCTGAACCGCTTATTCCTAATAAGGGTCACGGGGAGGCTGACACCCATCTCAGCCGACTCTGGGCGAGGGAAGAGTAGACCCTGGACAGCTCGCCAGGCCATCGCAGGGCAGAAACACACTGATGCAGCCTACTTTTGACGAAAATCAGCAATAGCTCTTTTACATGCCTCTCACTATAGACAGTGAGAGTCATGGCCAGCATTTGATAACCCAGTGAGCTGCACTGGGGGGACAGCAGTGACTACTCGCTGATAGTGGGGCTTGAACCCCTGATCTTGGGATCAGTAATCCAGCACCTTACCACCTTACCACCAGGGCACCACTTCCCCCTCCCACCTTACAACCACCAAAGCACCCCAGACCATCACATTTGCCTAACCATGTTTGACAGATCGTGTCTAGCACTTCTCCAGCATCTAAGATGCTCTTCTTTGTGACCCAAACATCTTAAACTTGGATTCACCCATCAACAGCCTTATTTTATTCACAAGTTCAGCTGATTTGTTAGTTATTCAGTTATTGTTGCTGGCATCTTGCCTTCTCTTTATCCTGTTCTTGTGATTTCACATTCTCGCAAGAATGAGATGAATTAAAAATGGCAGCCTTTTTAAACAGGCTAATGCAAACTATCGATTGCATTTTAGCAGACTGCAACTTTGTACAGGAGTTTGTAAGGCTTTTCTTTTATTCTGCTTTAAGAGACAATTTCATTTGGGCAAATCAATGAGGACTTGTTGAACAGAGTATTGAGATGGGATTATAGTGTTGAACAGAAATGGACTCAACATTATGACATAATTACTCAACTTTATTTGTACTTGAAAGCTGCAATTTACAAAAACACATTTACCAAATACAGTTAAATGCAGTGATTGCTCATCTTGCACCTTCAACTTTATTTGGAAGCCACTGGTTAGAATGAATACAAGTAAGACACTGTTGTGTTACACTGGCATAAACATGGCTCTTCTAACATGGTTATAAAAATCTTTAAATTAAATTATTAAATTTACCCCAATACAGTGTATTGATAAAAATAAATGTACAGCAATCCCTGAAAAATCCTCGCCAACTAACTTGACCAAAAACCTTCAAACACACAAAGGAAAAAAGTTTATATCTGTAAGTCTTTTTAAATTGCTTTTTTATTTTTAAATTAAGACTATTTCTAATAACACAGCTAAATGATTCATTTCAGATCATTTGTAAATTGTAAGTAATTATGGCTTAAAAACAAAGTCAGGAAAGCAAACACACATTAAAGCTCAATACTTTCCAGTCCCAAATCCATATACATGGGCTGACCTCTGAACACAATGTTTAACTGGAATCAAACAAAACACTGAGATTAAAAGAAAAAAAAAATCAGTGTGATGGCATTCATCTATGGCACAAGGGTTTCAAAATACCTCAGAGATGAATTTGCTTTTAAATACATACATATGAAAAGTAATAAGGAAGGGGGAAATGACTGAACTGCAATAAACATTCCTTTTAAAACTGTCTTTAGTTTGATGAGGAGAAAAATGTAACAGATGTACTGACAGTAATGTCTATTTTGTAATATAGTAGTCCACTGTGACAGAAATTAAATACATTTAAATGTAAATATTTTAAATATGTGATGCTTTGTGATTTACTGTATTTTCATTATTCCTGCGAGAAGCTAGTGATTGTCATGCACTGACATGGGAGGCATAACACTACATTACTAGCACAGTCACAATGTGGCTTTACAGGGGAAATGTTTTTTAATAATGATCTTAGACATACTGTAAGTAATAACACACAGGTAGTGCTGTTTAGGTAGAGGTACCAGAGACACCCATCCATAAGGCCACAATTACCCAACACAACCGTAATTAGTTGTGGAATAAACTTGGCTTAGCATGTTGGTGTTCCATGGGATGTTGAAGCTGGTCTCTTTAAGCAGAGTATACATGAGAAGATGAGAGAACTGGACAGACTAAAGGACTAAAGCATCACTTGCCTGCTGCCATCAAGTAGAAATAAATTCTCATCGTCACCCTCACTATTTGACTGCCTGATAGTGATAGTTAAGCCTAGAAAATGTCTGGGAGAGCTCTAATACACAAATCAAAACTGAAACAGAAAAACCTGTGGCATGACTGGGACATTCTGACGACTACCATAAGAACCAAAGGAGGTAAAGAACCATTGATGTGCGTGGACAATGGCATTATGGAGTATCGTCGTCTGAAAACTTGTATTTTGCGTAAACAATAAGCATGACTACTGCCATGACAACACAGAGAGATCCTATCACAAGGTAGGCAATGCCCAGGAACTTGTTCTTTCCTCCCATCCAGGAAACATTGGTGAACACCACGGTCTTTTTGCCATCAAACATTTGTACAGGGTAGTCTGGATTGTAAGTTAAGGAACCAAACATAGAACTGCCTTGTTCTAAAATTTCAAGTACACCCATGACCAGTCAAACTAGTTATTTCAAAAAAGTTTAAATGCTTGTTGCCATGTTACTTGATTTGCCAACGATTGTGAAATTAAAATGCACCCATTCACATTCCCTTGTGCAACAAAAATAGAAAAAACAAAAAGAAGCAAAAGGAATCAAACAGCACACCCTCAGGCTCATTCACTCCATTTGCTTTCTTTTGTTCTTTTATTTTTTGGTTACACCCAACCTGACAAACCTGTCTGTGCGCATTTGTAGCTGCTAGGGTTCCACATAACATGGACAGAAACTACGCAAACAAAGATGATAATTGTTATTATAAATATATGCATTTGTATATAAATTTTTTTTTCATAAATGTGCTATTTAGAGCAAACGCACGTGCACACATGGGGGTGGGGTTGGGGGTTTGGCTACCTGTGATAATTGCAGCCAATAGAAGGATACTGTAGGTGATCTCTAAGGTATAGTTTCCAGCAGGTAAGCCTTTATTGTAATCCCCCTCTGTGATTCGCCCATACAACTTCCTGAAGTTAGGAAGTGCTGCACGCCTCATCCACACCAAGAAGTCCTGGTTCAGGAAGCCATTATTTGCTTGATCATTCAGGTCCAGCTCATACACCGGCTTTGGCCAGTTTATGGGCTTTGTTGTACCTGAGAAACAAAACACAGCTTTATCTGTTTAAGCAATCACAGGTCAACCTCTCCTTCAGTGAGCTTTTTGAGGTACCATCATATCCATAGCCATTTTTTTTCGGTGACCTGTTTAACCGTTGTCTTGTTAAAGGGGCCCATTTACTTCCTAGGTATATTAAATAAGCAATAAAAATACACTCTTGGAAAAAAAATAAAATCAGAAATAATTTCTTTCTGTAACCATTTGCTTACTCCTGTTCACAAGTATGAATGGCCCCCTACATCGGATATTAGTAAACATTGCCATCTTTTCAATTTCTCTTGATATCGTATGCCTTCCTCTGTTTCTTAACACTTGAGCTGTTTTTTTGACTTTCTTTGAATCGGTGTTGCACTGCCACGTTATGGTGTATATGCTTGATTTATCCTCTGGTCAATTACATTTACAGCATTTGGCAGACGTCCTTATCCAGAGTGACATACATGTTTTTTAGCATTATCATTTTTTAAATATAACTGAGCTGTTGAAAGTTAAGGACCCAACCATGTCAGCTTGGTGGTACTGGGGCGTGAACCACCAACCACGCTGATCAGTATTACTGAGCCACCACTGTCCTGTTTCACGGTGTTGTTATCATAAATAGACAAATTAAAACAAGATGTAAAACCGATAAATAAGAGATACTACACCTGTAAGCTGGGGCAATTTCACCAGGAAACTTTTGCATTTCAGCCAAAATTTAACATTAATTACTGATGAATGGGCAACTTTAAAGTTTTTACAACCACCTTACCCCCTGGAATCATCCTGGAGTTGTCGGTCTTTACTGTAATTTAGAGTAATGACATACTTTACACTCTAATACTGTAATTTCTGTTTTGATGGAGAACAGTCTAACATAGTTCTAACATATCTAACAATCCAGGCCATTTATAAATGTTCACTTTTTCCCCTCTGTCTCTCATGATGACAGTGAAATGAAGCAAAATTAATGCGTGGTGCAACCCAAAGTTGATTATTTCTTTATAACTGCATGTCCTGAGGTGTTTTCATGTAAAACCTCCTTATATTTCTTCAGTATTCGGTATACTTCTCTTTACACTAAGGGGTGTTCTGTTCTCTATACACCTCAGAAATGACAGGGGCATAACAGAGTACTTTACCAATTGTTATATTCAGCTATGCAACACAAGTCGTCCAAAACCATAAATAAAAATTTTAATTGATTGAAAAATTGTTTTGTTATACTTTTCATCCATTTAAAACTACAATTACATTTATTGTGGAAGAAACCAAACAGCTCCTATTTACAGCTTTCCCAAGATATAAACTGTTCAATCATCAGCCTCGTTTTTTTTCTCTTCCCTTAAAACACAAACACACACAGAAAAAAATATCTTGCCATGCTACTGAGAAACTGTACACTCCTCAATCCTGAAGCCAGATAAATAAGAAAATAGCCCCTCAGCCAGGATGCCTCAAGCACAGGGCAAAATGTATATGTTCAAGGTAACAGGTCTCATATGCAAATTAGGTACCCCAAGCACAGACTTAGGTCATAGGGAGTGCCTCTGCAAAATTTGAGAAAGCTGGCATGTGCACGAGCCAAGCAATAACCCAGACAATAGTGTCATGCTTCCCGCCCGCCAAGCCAACGGCAATACCCCTCCAGCCATCACTGGCTGAGGGGTAAAAACTTAAAAGTACTGATACTGGAAAAACTAATCCAAGTGGAGGAAACACCAGCTTTGACCTTGTTTGAGGATGGGTGTTATCTTTTACACCTAATATCTTCTCTGAGAAAGGAAATAATACTTTTATTACCAATATTAAATCCATTTAATCAAACAAACAATTTAACCCTTCATATCTTTATGTAAAACAATCTGACTGGAGAAGTCAGTAATGAAAATTTGTGTTCATGTTAAAATGAGGATGTGAATTATACCAGCGAAAGCATTTGCAAAGGAGCCATTGACACTCTCAGGATTTCTGTATTTGATGTTGTAGTCCGTCCACCAGGCAATTCCTTTCCGGTCGAATGGAACCAGAGTCTTCACCCCACTGACAATTGTGTAGAGCTTAAAAGAGTCTTTTCAGAAGAGATGAGACACAGGCAAAAACAAGATATGTAAAAGGCATTGATCAAAATATTCTCACTGACAAGCTAAAATTAGTCTAAATGAAGGGGGGGTTGAGATAATGAGGTGCGTCTGATCCAGTGTAGGACTTCAGTTGTCCATGCCCACACAGGAAACCAAATAAGGCTGCCGTGTCACCAGAAGAAAAAAATCCTAACAGATTAATTATTAATGACAAAGTTTAAATCCAAAAATAGAATATTTTCTATAAATAGAATAAAAAAATCTACAATCTATCTCAGACAGGTAGACAAACTTTCACAGGGCAAAACACCACCAAACAGTAATGGGAACACATGATCTCATTAAATGGATTAATTAAATTTACAAGACAGGTGATACACATGAACATGGAAATCGACAAATGAAATGCGGTGAAATGAAAACTCAGTGTTACCATTTCCTGCTTTCACTCCAAACCATAGAAGATTTAGGAGATTTATTTATTTATTTCCTATTTAAAGTAGCCGTACTACCCTAATAACACCAGCCACAGACACCTATCAACGACGAGACAGCCTACCTAGAGAAGGTTAGAAACCTGGAATTATGGTGCCAGGCCAACAACCTCCTCCTCAACGTCAGCAAGACTACGGAGCTGATAGTGGACTTCAGTACTAAGCAGGAGAGGAATTACCAGCCCCTGAACATCAACGGGACCCCAGTGGAGA
>JBCNYG010000020.1:21891484-21913680 GCA_039654305.1 Porochilus rendahli
CACACAATGATGAAACTACAGCACAAAACTTGCTCCAAATCCCTTTCCTGTTGTATCACCTATCTTCCGGGGCAGTTATAGTGAATAAGTGTTACTAGCTATTTAAAACGATCACGTAGGACATCAGCAATTCCTTCCGGCAACGTCACTCCTTGCCCCATGCCAAAGTGCGTGTGAGTGCTGCAACAATATGCTCAGAGACATGCCTTCATCATTGGCTATTCTAGCCTGGTAGTTACACGAACTCACTGGATTGTCTGGGCTGCATCACAGTTTTGTGCCGTTTATGGTCATTTATGTTAAAACAAGTGTCTATATTACTCAAAAATAGATTATACACATGAATTAAGCTGTAAAGATAACCAATACCAGTACACTTAAAGTTTGATTTCGACCTGTAGGAAGCGCTGCCAATTCTCACAAAAACTTTGTTTGTGTGTCACTTAAAGCCTGCACCATTACCAAGAGGTATAATAGGATTTTTATGAGCCAGAGAGGGTGAATACTCAAGGTGAGGTTCAAGCAGCGTGAACTTTGTTACGCACTTTCAAGGCAGTTTGTGTTTAAGGAAAAAAATAGCATATTCAATTGAAAATTTTTTCTTATTGCTATTAATGGTGTCTATCACTATTATTTTATAACTAAAGTCTACCTGCTAATTCATAATGCTGGGTAATACTAGACATCGTAAAAACTCACCCTGAAATAATTATTTTAAAAATGACCATACAGTGCATAGAACCATCCAACTACTGATAACTTACCTTCAGAGTCTGTGTAGCGGCAGAGACAACCTGTTTATGAGGGGAAAGGAGGCAGGACATGGAAGCGGAAAACAGTCGAGGAAGGTGACCCAGACTTAAAGAGCTCTGTAAACTGAACACAAAATGATTTCAACTTTTCTTCACTCACTCAGCCACATAATCTGTAAATCCACAACCACAATAATTAAGCAAACACTACTACCTGGCTAAATGGACATGGGCTTTCTCCATAACAGCAAGCCAGGCTAGCAGTGGCTGTAAATCATTTTCACTAGGGATATAATCATACAAAGCCTAGCAGAAAGATAAAGCAAGTTAAAATACAAGTAGCTTTAATTAAATATTAAAACCTTGGATGAATATCCATGCATGTGATGCTGCAGGTGTCTCAGACTTACCGTGATGATCTGGGCATTAAGTTCTGCAGACATAGAGGAGGTGTTGGGTTTAACACTGAAGAGTTTGTGGAAAGCCTGCATCGCTCCCGCTGTTACTAGCTTAAAGAAAATAAAAAATTGGTTGTGTACAGCAACACATTTCAGTATAGCACTGTTACTACATAAAAAAAACCCTCTATGCCCCGAAAGCAATTGACAATAAATGTTCTCACCACATGACTCAGGGTCATCACTCGAAGAAGAGTCTCACAGCAAGACTTTACTGAGCTGAGAGGAAACGAAGAAATCAGCTCCTTCAGAAGTCCCAGTACATGCAGCGTGGTTGTATCCTCCTTGTTACCTGATCAAATTCATATAATGCAGGAAGGTTCATATCTGACAAACGAGTGGTGTTGCGTACAAGGGACATCCAAAAGTGAACGTATAGGTAAAACCCTACCTCCTGCCTGCTCCATCTCTTTAATGCAGTATTTGGCGGTTGTGACAGCAGCGGGGTGGTGGCTGGGAGCATTATCTCCGAACATGCAGTCACTGCCACGAAGGATGGCGCAAATACTCTGCTGAGCTGCTTTACGAACCTGTAACATGAAGCAAATCAGCAATAATGTGAATTACCTGTGATAGAATTAGTCACAGCGTAGATCAACATTTGCTAACTCATGAACATGAGATCATCTAATTGTTTCACCACAACACTACTGCAAACAGCACATAGCAATGTGTGTACAGGAAGGTCTGGAAAACTAACCAGACTGCAACAGCCTGAAGCTTGTCCCTTTAACTGATACTGCTTGAAATAGCAATCGATATCACGCACTAAATCTTCTCAAAGTATAAATATAAGCAGAAGTATAATATGGAGAATTATTCGATTAAGGGGGCGTTTAAGTATTTATTCAAAATAATCATTCAACTTATCCAACTGCAATGATGCAATAATTAGGTTATCTGATGGATATTATGCAATAACAAGGATTATTTGATGGCTTTCAAATAAACCAATATTTTTACTATTCACACCCACTGGATATGAGCAACTGTGTACAGAAAAACAAAATGGTGGTATGATACTTTGTACAAAAAATAAAAAAAGTTTCTGTACTTGGGGAAAAAAAAAACTAAAAACTTTCGGAACACCTGTACACCTAGTTATTCGTGCAATTGTTCAATCAGCCACATACAGATATGGGCTGGCTATCAAGATGAAGGAATGGTTGTTGATGGAAGATGGGCTGTTTTGAGTTTTGTTTTTTATAACTGCTGATCTTCTGAAATTTCCACACACACAAAACAGTTTATCAAGTTTAATCCAAATACTGACCTTTGGTTTGGAGTGCACCGTGAAGCTGAGTAAGCCATGATACACCTGCAGGGTGGATGGATAACTCCACACAGAGAGATCCTGTTTCCTCAGCAAAGTGGCCAGGCAGGACAAAATCTGAAAGAATTCACAACAGTCTTATTATGATTACAAGAAAGAAAATCCAAATGAAGTTAAAAATATTTTTTTAAAAAAGAAGAAAAAAACTCCAAACAAACATTATTCAGGGTGGCTTCTGTAGAATTCTATACTGTCATTAAAACAAATGACTTATCTGTTCTGCTCCAGTTTGTGGGGACAACTTGAGTAACATTATCTACATAACAATTACTCCATGATGGCAAGGTGATTACCACTGAAAACTCCCAGAGGCAGAACATTCAGGTGAATTATTGTTTCAGAATATACACAACACAAAAAGAAAATTAAAGTACAACAGAATTTTATGTTTCATGTATAAATTTTGAATTGATTCAAGTGTTCTCTTGAGATTGTCACAGACACTTGGAGCGGAATCATCACTCATTGAATATGAAATTAATAAACCATTAGGTTCTTGTTTTCCTTGCACTTCGGCATAGTACATTCTTCAACTTTGAACGAGTGTAAAAACACACAGTAACAGAGCTTGGTTTACTTACATTTCTGTGTAGTGCACAGTAAAACTCTGAATGTGTTTAAAACAATAACTAACTACACAGGGCTTAGCTCTGCTCAGGTTGTGTTGGGCTCAACTGGCCTGCCGCTGTAATTGATAACATAGGCAAAAAATTTTGATTTAGTTCATGCTCCTGTGTAATATATACTAAAACAATTATTCACCTTTGTATTTCACTGAATTAATTAGAATTTCTCCACCACACCTTGGGTTAATAAGTCGTGATTATATTATCCCGAGATAGCAAACCAATTTAATCACGCCACTTCCATTTACTATGTACTAAAACCGAACACAGTGCCAGCAGAAAGCTCTGTACTTGCATATTACGAAAGTTACTTTGCATTCAAATACGGCTTGGTGGCGATAGGATGTCGTCTCTGCTTTATGAGGATGACATTGTCCTTTTCGCTTCATCGAGCCAGGACCCTCACCTCTCGCTGGAGCGATTCACAGCTGAGTGTGAAGTGGCCGGGATGAGAATCAGCACCTCCAAGTCCGAGCCAATGGTTCTCAGCCAGAAAAGGGTGGAATGCACCCTCCGGGTCTGGAATGAGGTCGTGCCCCAAGTGGAGGAGTTCAATTATCTCGGGGTCTTGTTAACGAGTGAGGGAGGGACGAAGCGAGAGATCGACAGGTGGATCGATCTGAGTTTTGCCTTTATTCAGTTAAATAATACCTCTGTTGAATACCTTTTAATACTACTGAGTGCATTAATATTAACTTTTTTATCTTTATTAATGCCTCACATGGACATTCACTCTTGAAATACACGTAATGTTTTTGAAAACATTCAATCTTTAGTAGAGTGGAGAGAAAATACATTCATGCATATTGAACATACCCAACGAACGCAAGACACACCATCAGCAGTGGCTTGTTTTGACATGACATCCATGAAAGCCTTTGCTGTGTCTGAGAATTTCTTGATCAGTACTGGAGCAGGCACTCTGCACAGAAAAGGTATGTGTTACATGTTTTTATAGTAAACTCACACAGACATCAATTAAACAAGCTGGTATTAGATACAGCAAGAAACTGTGAAGGTGACTACTGAAAGATAATTTATAACTTTACATTATTTGATCAATATAACGCTGCATTTTTACTTGTTCTTCAACCAGACACAACACATGAAATTTTGACAGTAAAAACGGTTTTTATTCACTCAAATGACACTGTGCAGCAGCTTTTGGTCCACTATGCAGTAAATATGGACTGAATGTCTCAAACAACGACGAGACGGCCTACCTAGAGGTCAGAAACCTGGAATTATGGTGCCAGGTCAACAACCTCCTTCTCAAAGTCAGCAAGACTAAGGACTGATAGTGGACTTCAGTACTAAGCAGGAGAGGAATTACCAGCCCCTGAACATCAACGGGAACCCCGTGGAGAGAGTGGACAGTTTCCGGTACCTTGGTGTTAATATCACGCAGGACCTGACATGGTAAACACTGTGGTGAGGAAGGCCCGACAGTGTCTCTTTATCTCAGACGCCTGAAGGACTTTAAACTGCCCTCAAGGGTGCTAAGGACTTTCTACACCTGCACCGTTGAGAGCATCCTGACGGGAAATATCACGGCCTGGTTTGGAAACAGCACCAAACAGGACAGGCGAGCTCTCCAGAGGGTAGTACGATCAGCAGAGCGGACCATCCATTTGGAGCTTCCTGACCTGGACACTATATACAGCAAGCGGTGCTGGACTAAAGCCAGGAAGACAGTGAAGGACCTCAGCCCTCCCAACAATGGACTCTTCTCTCCGTTGCGGTCAGGGAAATGTTTCCGTTCCTTGAAAGCAAACACTGAGCGAATGAGGAGGAGCTTCTTCCCGCAGGCCATTCGGGCCCTGAACCAGAACAATGGTACCTGGACACTGTAGACTCTATTTTTTTGTATCCTATATTTTATCTCATATGTATATTTTATTTTATTTTATTTATTTTCTTATTTCTACCCCTTTGTAATTTATTTTTATCTGGCCTTACATCCTTTAAAATGTCTAGTTATTGTTCTTTTTCTTCTTGTTGATAGTTTTTGCTTGTTTGATAGTTTGTTCTTTACATTTTGTACAGTTGTACTAAGCATTTCACTGCATATTATACTGTGTATAATTTGTATGTGACAAATAAAATTTTAATTTGAAATTGAATTCACTGTGGCCTATCACAAAACACTTACACAGAGCTTCACTGACAAGAGAATATACGTGACCCACTGCAGCATATTACAGATTAAGTAGATAATTTGACATACTGAAATATTGATATATTTGAAAAGAGAATTTAATATGCTTTAAAATGAGGTATAATACATGACTGAGTTACATCACTTTGTATGTTGCTAATCAGGAAATGCGACTTTTGAGAAAAGTTACAGAAGCAGTTTATGAATGTCTGCATTCAGCATTCATACACTATATGAATCCGGCTCTCGACCAATCAGCTCGACCTACCTGGCGTCCTCCTAGCAACAAATGAGTTCCACGTACACCAAGTCATGTCTGTTTTAAGGCTCTCATTGGTTTACCGTTATAAAATTCGGGGAATCCTTCTGGTATTCTGAAATAGGTAGTGTATACTGGTACCAATATGGATATTAAAGAAATACTCTGACCATTCATAAAAACGGATCGAAAATCGACAATATAAGTGGATATTTCCATTGTTTTACAATAACTTGGACATGGGCCTGGAGCGGGTCACATGTTAGCTATAGAAGGTATTACTCTTAGGCCTGGTCTTTCTTGGAAGTTACTTTTGGCAATACTTTTCTACAGATGTCAGGAAAACTGGAATGGGTTACCATTGAACATGCTGTTTGCTATGGATCCACATGGAACAATAGGCACCCCGCTGGAATCATTCTGATAAGGAGCGCAGTCACTATCTGGAGACTAGAAGTTGGATGATGTAAAAAATGAAAAATGAAATTGACTGTAAAAAACACAGAATTAATCAATATTATAAAAGATGCATAATGCAAGGCATTACCAGAAAGTATTTTTGGACTCCAACCAGTTGGTCGAGGTCTACAGATGCTCCATATGATCTGTAGTTCTGATAGTAATTAGACAGGCCATAATAGAAGAACACAGGGCCCTGAAAACAGGACGTTTACCTTATTATTCACAAGCAACGATTAGATAGGTCACCAAAAAAAACTCTATGCATATGTTCTTACCTCAAAAAGCTCACCCAAGGAGAAGTTGACCTCACATAAGCAGTTTGTTACAGCAGTGTTGATGCACTTTTCACAGGAAGAATCATCTGAATTCCCCGTGTAATCTTTCTGTTACACAATAAAAAGATAAAGGAATTATTCATCCACAATAACATTTAAACAACTAGAGTGCAAGGTACCTCTGCCAGGCACAAATGAATGATTACAACTTGCCATAGTTATAATGAAATGTTTCCCCATAATGGGTGTTGGATGAATATTTTGTCTGATATAAATTAGACAGATAAGAATTTTTTGAATTTTTTTTTTGTTTTTACATAATCCCACTCATGGATCACCTTCAAAATATAATGTTTTTTGCAGACATAAATGCAAAGAATGGTGTACGGTAAATAGCAATTAGTTCATTGATTAACTAATGTGCCAGTTCATTTAATCTAATCAAGCTGTGATTTCACTGCAAATAATGAATAAGCTTCAGCTATATGGAACTGAGGATCCTTATTAATCAAGTCACCTGCATACTGTGTATACTCTGCATACAGCCTTACCAATATCAAATTTCCAATAATCCTGATTTAAGGGGGTTGATAATGTGAACTTTTCAAAGAAAACATTCTGCAGGATATTAAGATTTCTTCCTTTTATGAAGCTGTATGAGGAGGATGTATGGTTAAAAATTGAGCCGTTTCCCCAAACTCGTAGTCAGGTATTACAACACCAATAAACAAATCAGTATTTCATATACAAGCAAAAGGTGCTACATCATACCTCAATCATTTTGATGTTTTGTGAAGTGACCAAGAGTGCCACACCGATGCCGATAAAGGCCACACCAATGAGAGTAAAGCCTGGGATGACGATGCCAGCAGACAAGATGGGCTGCCAGGCAGGAAGCCGCTGCTGTGTGAAGGCGGTGTTATCTGGCCTATTGGCCATCGACCCTTCAGTCTTCATCCTGATGCTTTCTGAAAAAAGAACATAAAACCCTCTAGAATTCTAGGACTGATTTAAAATGAAAATTTTTATAATCTTATCGTTAGTAAAATTATGAAAAGAAGCATATGTTACATGTTTGCAAGCTGTTTGAAAAGATTTTATTAAAATTATAAATGGACTAAAATAACAAACGGAATCAACTGCTAGTTTTCTTTAAAATCTGATAGTTTGTAACAAGCAAACAAAAAATAAACAAACAAAAAAAAAGCAGCCAAGCAGTCACACTTAGCCAGCGGTGCCCATACTGAATAGCAGACTGCGACAAAAATTGATAGGCTTGTGTGGTTACTCAGCCACCAAAAATGGTGATGATCTATGGTGTTTTTGAGAAATTCTGGACAGAGAGTCGGACATCAAGTGCAACAATTGCCCTCACGCCCATTGTGCTGAGGGGTTAAAAGACCTCATTTTTTTCTTTTTTTCAGTCAAGCTTTCAGAGTTTTATATGTTACTTAAGTATAAAAATACAAAGTTGCTGACACTGGAGACTCCAGAGACTTCCAAATGTATAAGAAAAGGTGGAAAGCCACTGGAATACTCTGTGTTTTAGATTGAAATGAAAATATAAACCACATGACAAATCTGGCTTTAAAAATTTAAGCACGCTGCCATCGAAATCTGTCATGTTTCTGAAGACACCTACAATTTATCGATGCATCAAATTCATTTAAATTTGGCAAATATGTAAGCTGATAAAAGAGTGTGTACTGCTAAATACTGTGCCCGGTCTCGTGTACTTATGCTATCGCTAATGCTTTATCAAATATAAACAGTCTGTTCTTCAACAGCCTCATGTTTTTCCCTCTCTAAAACTAAACAGCCAAATACAACACTTATATAAAGAATTATCATTATGTTGGTACGTGTTACATAAAAAAGGTGACTTCAATCCAGAATGGGTGCCTTTGGAGGGTTCATCACCTGTTATGGACAGATAAAACATCCAATGAAGACTTGCATAAATCTATAATGATGAGATGATGGAAATTAAACACAGACAACTTCAATGACTCAGACAGATTCTTAGAAAGGACCACGACCGCATTCCTAAAGGAGCCCTGAGATGGACCCCACCAGGAAACAGGAAACCATAGAGAAACCTGCGACTTCAGGACCGGAACCTAATTCGGCGCAGCGCACAGGACCACATGGGGGAAGATAGTCAACTGCTCAGTTGTATGTATGAAATAAAAAAATCAAAGTTGCCATTGATTACGGCGTCAGTCAAATGGCATTAACGTAAATGTGGACTGTTTTCCAAAGCACTGACACTGGAGACTCCTTCCAAAAATTCTTGTTACATAATACTTTCCTAACTTTAGTTTTTCCTTGTTTGGAGACTCTTGTATATTTTGCTTTCAGGTGCATTATTAAACATATTATTGGCCACTTGAGTTCATTATCACATACCATAAATATGTGCCATTTTCCAAAAAACAAACAAAAATAAATAAAAAAAGTAGGAAAAACAGAAAATAAAAAAGGTTAATTTGTTCTAGCATTACACAGTTAGAAGACTTAACGATAAGGACAAACATACACATACTAATGTCTCTTCTAGAGCAAATTTACCTTTTTCATAACCGTACTCACCTGTTTCATAAACCACACTTAAAGCCTGAAAAGAATTAAATCAAATAATTAAAAAAAACACGTATTAATTTTGCTACTATTTTTACTTTTCATTAAAAAAACAGCCCTCCACGACAACAGAACGCCAACACCTCTTCCTCTACCTGTAGTGTTACCTGAAACAGGAACTTACTTTCTGTGGGCGTGGCTTCGCCTTACACAACTTAAAAGTCTATCATCCAACTATGTGCTATTAATATTCTTTGATATTATTATATGAATCAAAACCAGCAGGGACACATCTGAAATCCTGACCTGTTAGAAAAAGATTTTTTATTTCCATTATTTATCAATATACTTTACAAAAGCTCTTAAAAACAACAACGAAACAGATATATTATTTCACACAACAGTACTGAATATATCAACTAAATAATATTTAAAAAGTATTTTAAAAAATGCAAAACTCCCTGACAAGTGCAATTTATAGAGAATAGAGCGTGATGCGCGTGAAGTGCCAGCGGGTGCAGATTTGATTGATGGAAACTCTCACCAATGAAACACTCAAGAATCCTCTGCCCCGCCCATTCCTAGTTCAACTGTATTAGCTGGTTGGTTCTGTTCTTAACTGCAGTCTCACATCTGCTTCCTTTGTGCCAGACGGTGGCTGACAAGAGGTAAATAAAACAAACGTCTTAAAATCGTTTTAACGTGTTAAAATTGGTTAACGTGTTTTCCAGTTATTTAGGTATCGTTTAATGTATTCTGATATCAATTTACTGCTTGGTAGTGGGCAGCCTTTGGTGTTTTGAAGCAACTGCTCTTGGCGCAATTATAGCTAAGCTCCGTAACTAGCCAATGCTACAGTGGTTTTTTAAACCCACGCGTATTCAGTAAAAGTCCCGCCCAATTCTATGACTGATTTGTAGTTGGCTTGTGAAAGTGCTCTGTTAGCCAATCCTGACGCTTGATGTGGACTAGAACTAACCAATCGTGAAGGAGGCGGAGAGACTCAATACGAGTGGGGGAAAAAATCGCAGGCTAGTGTGCTCATTGTAGTGTGTTGTGTTGTATTGTGTAGCATTTTTGATACAATAAAACGAGTGAACTGGATTAGTAGAATGATAAGACATATGGTGAAGTCTTTAAACTGTTATTGTCTTATTGATATGATAATTTTACAATTTGCAGTTTGGAATTTTTTGAACGGCTAATGAGATTACTAGAGATGCACCGATTACAATTTTCCTGCTCGATTTCGGTTTCCGATTTTTCTGCGACCTGCCGATAACCATTTCACCCATCGATGATTTTCCTTTGATCAACTATTATTGACAGGATTGTAAATAGTAACGTTTTTGACATCATACACAAACAAAACCTTTTGTTGAATGCACAATAATTCAAATTGTTTACTTTTAATAAAAGAGAATGACCCTCCGATTTGCCGGTCACCCTAAAAGTCGCCCGAAGCCTGTGGCTGATTTCTCATGCATTTCTAAAAATTATGATTAAATTGTTTAGTTGTCACATCATTTGATATTGGAGAGTTTTTTATTGCAGGGAATGTAATGGAACTTTTGAAGAGTTGTTTTAATCACTTGGGCAGATAATATATGTATAAATATATAGATAATTTCAGTGAAATATAAACCTTTAGAGGTTTTTATAGTTGTCCCTAAGTTATCTCCATTCACACAAAATGATTGTCAAGAAATTGAAATAGGAAAAAAAAAAATTAATCAGCCTATGCAGGATAACAAATTTTGATCTTTAAGGATTACTCATCCTGTACCAATCTTGTATTGGTCCAATTAAATATTTATATATCTATATAAAAATTATGGTTTTCCTGTTTTGTTGCCTATTTGTTATTTTTATTAGTCGATTTACACAGCATGCAAAATAGTTGTTATTGTGAAGCAGAACAGAAAACTTGAGTGTGCATATGTATTCACCCCCTCCCAAACTCTATTTTTTAGAGCCACCTTTTGCAGCATTTAGAGCTGCAAGTCACTTCAGACATGTCCCTATGGGCTTGGCACATCTAACCAGTGGAATTTTTGCCCATTCTTCAAAGCAAACTGCTCCAGCTCAATAATTAAGCACCATCCATCATATCAGTCCTGACCAGTTTTCCAGTCTCTGAAGAATAACATCCCCACAGCATGATATTGCCACCACTATGCCTCACTGTGGGGGTTATGTTCTTGGGGTGATGAAAAGGGCTTTAAGGGGATGGGTAACTGAAGGTGTTTCGATTCAATCCCCACTATCACCACTGTTTGGTCCTTGAGCAAGGCCTTTAATGATAATTGTAAGTCACTCTGGGTAAGAGCATCCGGCAAATGCTGTAAATGTATATATAAATGATGAGAGGTGATGGGTTTGTGCCAGACATAGTGTTTTTCTTGTTGGCTAAAAAATTCTATTTTAGTCTCATCTGACCAGAGGATCTTCTTATTTGGGGAGCCACCTACATGCCTTTTGTTGAACTCTAAACTTGTTTTTTTTTAATTTTGTTGTGGCCACTCTTCCGGAAAGCGAGAGTTTTCCTTGGGACATACCCCAGTCCATGCTATGGAGCTTTTCAGTTCTTTCACATTTACCTTTGGTCTCTCTGTGTCCTCTCTGATTAATGCCCTCCTTGCTTGGCCTGTGAGTTTTGGTGCATGGCCCTCTCTAGACAGGTTGTTGTGGTGCTCTCTTATGTAATGATGGATTTCTATACTTCGGATTTTTTTTTTATAACCCAACCCTGATTTGTTTCATGACTTGTTTGGAGAGCTCCTTAATCTTCCTGGTGTTAGTTGCTTGGTGTTGGAGGCCCTGGGGGTTTCAGAACAGGTGTACATATATGTGTATGTAATATAGTGAGACCATGTGACACTTGGACCTTATTTAACTAATCATGCTACTTCTGAAGGTAATTGCTAGCACCAGACAAATGGAGTGAGTACATATGCTTTGTAAAAATGGAAAAAAAAAAGTTTTTTTCTTTCACTATTACCAATTTGAAATATTTTTCATTACATAAAAAAAAAAAAATCAATTTAGATTACAGGTTGTAAGGCAACAAATCTCCCTCTCCCTAGAGTACAGTAGCAGAAAACATGATTTGCCATCGCATTCATTTCTGACCACTCAGAATTCAGAATTCAGCAACACTAGGATCTGCCCATATTTACCACATCCAGACAAATCCTTACTATTTTGTGTGGCTACTACTTGAAATCATCTTTGTTTTAAGGACTCCCTCTTAGCTGTGCTTATTTCTCAGCCATGAATTTTATGTTTAGAGATGTGTACGCTGCTATCAAAACGGGGTGAGCTGTAACTCCCCAACCTTCACTTTCTGTATCATTTCATATTAGTAAGTTTTATGAATTGGTTTGTATTTTAGAAATATAGCCATGTTGGAAAGGAAAGGATGTTGAGACTGATAATTCTGACCAGTGTAATGTGGTGCTGCTCAAGTTCTACCTGATTTCCTGTTAGTTATATATATTTTTTGTGCTCCCCTTACCTCCACCCCCCAACCCTTACTGCAGTCGCACCATTTCCTGGTCCTCACCTTTGTTTCTTATTCTGCCTTTATTTCTCAGCGATTGAATGGATATTTCCAGGTGCACCGAGAAATGGGTAAAACAAAACAAGGTTACTGTAATGTGCACTTGTTGTGAATTTGCCATCATCCCACACATTCTCCAGCATGTATTTTGTTCTGTCATATCAGGGGAACATTGAGGAGGGTTTCTTAGATTAGATTGTGGTTGCAGGTCCAAAATTGCAAAATAGTTGCGCAGTAGAAATGCTGCAAATGTAACTCCTGCTTCTGAATCCTGTCTGCGGATACACTGCACACATTAACCAACGAGCTGGCTGATGGAAAAACGATTTTACTAGGCAGATTAAGTTACCAGGATCATGCAGATACACTGGTTATAATGCCAACAGCCTTCATTTACTTACCATTTATGGCATCTGGCAGACATCCAAATCCAGAGCAGCTGACATTTTTTATATTACTTATATAACTGAGCAGTTGAGGGTTAAGGGCTTTGCTTAAGGTACTAACTATGGCAGCTTGGTGGTAATGGGACCTAATCCCCCAACTTTCTGATCAGTAACGTAGAACCACACCCACTGAGCCACCAGTGCCCCTTCTCACTCTTCCCTCCTTCCCATCCCCACCTATATCTACATGAGCTTTAGTGAGGTCAGGCACTGCTGTCTGTCACTTGAGGAGACTTGGGGTGCAGTGCTTCACTTCATCCCAGGGGTGTCCAGTGGGGTTCAGGGCTCTGTGAAGGATACTAATGTTCATCCACTTCAAATTTTGGCAACCCATGTCGGTTGCCAAGGACGGGAAACTGAATTTTACAGCATACAGAGACATCCTGTGAAATTCAGTGCTTTAAACTTGCTGGTGACAGTTTGGGAAGATAATCCCAGAGTCTACAAACTTCTGGGAATGTAGTGTATGTGGAAAATGCATAGCAGCGATTCAGAGTATAATGCACTCCCTGTATGATTTTATGACCTAAAAAAAATATGACATAATTAAATAGACACTCAAAATTTCAGAATGAATATTCGATGGTTGAAGAAGAGGCTTGTGTTTTGCGGCGTGGCAATAATAGCCCATTTGATTAAGACGGGGTGTAACGGGTTTTGTCTTCTGCAATATCTTCGGCGTTGGAACATGGATTCTTCTCCACTGCTGATTTCCTGAAGCGAAGGCATTTTCTGATAGTCCGGGTCGACCTGGTCATGGATCCGTGGTGGTCTTACCTTCGCTGTTGAACTTTTTACTGTTGACAGAGGAATATTCACATTGTCGGGTATGTGAGTCCGACAGACCCACAATTCGACCTCTCTGAAAATCTACTTTGTACAGTAGTCTGACTAGTGTTTGTTAAATTGTCAGCTTTTCGGAGAGGTTGAATTGTGGGTCAGTCAGAGGGTGGCGTCAGCCAGTGCCAAATAGCCGCCAATGTAAATATTCCTCTGTCACTGGTAAAAAGTGCTACAGTGAAGGTAAGACCACAACTGATTCATGACCAGGTCAACCTGGACCATCAGAAAGATGCCTTCGCTCCCTACAAGACTGATACAAATAAATGTCAAAATCAGCGAGTGAAAGTCAGTGAAAAAACGCAGTGTTAACCTTTCCTGGTATCAGCCACACACTCCTATCAGTAGAGACATCCTTTAGGAGCTCCTCCTTTAGTCATGTGCGCATTAACAATCTCTGAGTAACCTCCTGAGCAACCCTGATTTATGAGTATGATTCCACTCCCATCCAATTTTCTTGGATCTGTGGTGCACTGGGCCATTTTCATGGTGTCACTTGCAAGGTAGAGGCTTACAAGCCCTCTGCGGAACCAGGAACTTACAAACGTTAGTATACATTTACACCTAGGGCCAATTAGCCTAATGTGTATGTTTTTGGATTGTGGGAGAAAACCAGCGTACCCTCACGGGGGAAACCCACACGAGCACAGGGAGAAAATGCACACTCCACACAGAAACGCTGTCACTGGCAGCGGGGCATGAACCCAGGACCCTCTTGCTGTGAGGCGAACATGTTAAGCACTACGCCGCCATTCCGCCCTCAGAAGGAATCAGGAACTTTAAAATGAGTAATTCGGTCTCACTCATCGCGAATGTCAAATCAGAGGGCATGTACTTCATTACGCCATACCCACCTTCATTACCTTACATCAGCTGGGAGTGTCCACATCAGCTCACTTAGATTAAATAGTCAGACTTTGGGAAAATTACCAATGAAATAAGTATCATATCATTAACAATTCATGGTGTAGTTTTTGTGTGTTTTCACCTGCATCTGAATACTCATGCATTCAGCCGTCAACTTCCTTCATCTCACATCTCTTATACACTTTACCCCTCATCCTCTCTCTCTCTCTCTCTTTCTCTCTCTCTCTCTCTCTCTCTCTCTCTCTCTCTCTCCTTTCTCTAAATCCCATTGCTACCTTTGTTTCTGTTTCAGGAGAGACCTCTGTCATCCTCCATCATGCTGTCAAATAAGAAAGACCCAGGCTCTTCCTCCTCCTCCTCATCTTCCTCTTCCTCAGGAGGGAATGGACCCGATCGGAGCATGGAAACTTCTGTGGGCTCCCAGGCTGGAGCGGCCACTGGTTCTGTTGCTTCTTCGGCAGATGTGAAGAAGAAAGAAAGGGCTTCCCCAAGTGGAGAAGCAAGCGGTGCTCCACTGCCTCACCACCCTGGCTCAGGGGGAGTGGATCAGGACTCGGCTGAAGGGCGCAGGACCAGCCGTCGCAAGCGAGCCAAAGTGAACACCTAAACTTTTTACACTTAGTGCTTAGACGTATGTGTTGGGAGGATAGTGCAAGGCATGTCGTCTCATGCACCATGTGATGTTAATGCATTGTTTTTAGGAAGATGGGTTTCTAGCTCAAGGTCCTTAAAATGTATATCTTTTGTAAACAGTCAGTTTTGTTGAAATACAATATTCTCTCAATATAAACATGTTACACTAGAGTGCTACTCATGGGGTGCAGGGTATCTTCCCCAGGCCCAGATGGATTAGTTTTCATGAAATGTCTCCCCCTAGTGGGTATCGGAGAAACATTTTATCCCGTGTTATTTAAAGAGAGATTTTTCCAAAATATAATGGGTTCTTTCCAGACCCACCCAGGCCCCAGCTCTCCACCAAGTTTGATGAAAATCTGGTAAGTAGTTTTGGTGTAATCCTGCCACAAGGCAAGATCCTTTAAGAATTACCTAATAAAATCCTGGATCTGGATCATGAACCATATCTGCTGCAAAATGTTATGGGTTCTTGCCAGGCTCATATCCCATCCCTCCACCAAGCTTGGTGAAAATCACTTCAGTAGTTTTTGCATAGCTGTTCCAGCAGACAAACAAACAAACTGGTATATACGTGACCTACTGCACCAAGTGGCAGAGGTAATAACACTCCCTTTTCTAAGATGTCATCTTCCTTATATTGGTTGAATGTTGGCAGTATGATATTTTTTTCCCTCTCTCTCTTGTCCAGAGTCTACAAATCCTGTAGTGTCTCCAAGCACAGTTTTGTTGTGGAGAATGCCAGATATATAAAAAAAAATAAAACTGCAGAGTAACTGTGAGTAAACAAATGTCACATGCGTATGAAGTTATGGAGCTTATTTCCACTGCTGATGGTCATTTTAGTTTATTGAAGGTAAACGTGCAGCTTAAAGCGATTTCGATACGAGTGCATGCTTAATGAGCGCT
The DNA here is from genome assembly GCA_039654305.1 of Porochilus rendahli. Taxonomy (NCBI): domain Eukaryota; kingdom Metazoa; phylum Chordata; class Actinopteri; order Siluriformes; family Plotosidae; genus Porochilus; species Porochilus rendahli. The sequence goes on from JBCNYG010000020.1 coordinate 21,907,645, forward strand.
AAAATAGAGCGAACTATTCAGTGTAATGTGTATTTCTGCGCTCAGGCTCAATACTCCGAATGTATTCTGTCTACGTGAGCTGGTTGTAAGGAAGATTGTGCATGTGGCCCATGCTGCAGGTGGAGTACAGGGAGATGGACGAGAGCCTGGCGAACCTGTCGGAGGACGAGTACTACTCGGAGGAGGAGAGAAACGCTAAAGCGGAGAAGGAGAGGAAGCAGGTGGTGCCTCCACCCGCTCCACCCGTGGAGGAGGAAAACGATAGTGAGCCAGAGGAGCCTTCAGGTGAGAGGAGCTTAACCAGTCATTTTTTTTTTTTTTGCTTTCAGAGGGTTTTTTTTTGTGTTTGTCAGAATTTTGCAATTTATCCAGATTATATGTGTGTATAAATGTGTTAAATATGGATTAGAGCTCAGATTACACAGCACTAGGATATACTTCGCTTATCTCTTAAGCTATTAGAATACCCTTAGTGTAGAAAGAAATTTTACCTTCTCACATTATTTAGACATTTTAGATTTTCGTTTTTGTATTTCATTTCGAAGCATAGGAGGCCGGTGGCGTAGTGGTTAGCACGTCCGCCTAACAGCAAGAAGACAAGGGTTGGATTCCCAGCTCAGACATTTCAGTATGAGATGATTGCCAGCCTCCGTGCAACCCTAATTAGGATTAAGCGGTTCAGAAAATGAATCGATTTTGAAGCATAAAGGTTTTTATTTTCTAAGGGAGTCCTCCCAGACCCCTTCCCATCTACACTAGGAGTAAATCCCTCCGGCACCCACCCTGCACTCCCCGTCCCACTGATGGCAACACCACAATCAATGGACGCAAGTATTTCAGTCAGTCTTGTTCCATCCTGACAGCCATGTCCTAAATCCTTCCGTATTAATGAAATTTTCCCACTAGGGCTGCGCAATATATCCGCGAATTATTGTTATCTTGATGTGACTATTCATACAGTTGGCCAATTGATTATTGTCAGTATTGCAATTTAGCAGAAAAATAACATTCAGTCAGACCTTATCAGGCGTTTACTCCACGATCACATCAATAAGGAGTCTTTGTAATGTACATTTACAGCATTTGCCAGACGCTCTTATCCAGAGTGACTTACAATTATAATTTTTGTAAAAACGAGCAATTGAGGGTTAAGGACGTTGCTCAAGGGCCCAACAGTGAGGATAGAACCGCTGACCTTCGGATCAGTAGCCCATCACCTTAACCACTAAGCCACCACTGCCCTACATAATGTAGCATGACATGTAGAACTAGCTTAATAAATATTAGGCCTGGAATATGGAAAGAAGGCGGTAGCTGGAGATTCCCACGAGTGGAAGAATGCAGGGTGTAAGCGCAGCAATGTAGCTCAGAAGAGAGTGTAGACAGTGAGCGCCCTCTGGTGCCTGTATATTTATTAACAGCCTACGAGTTCTGTCATCATTTAACTCTGAAAATACTTTTCACACCATTACAAGATTTTGAGATAAATACCGTTCTTGTGAAAAATATCGAAAGTTCGAAAATATCATGGTAGAATTTTTAGCTCATATTGCTCAGCCCTAATTTCAAGATGAAACTATGTAAGTGCTCTAAATACAAAATATCCTTCTGGGTCATGAATGATCTTCAGAGATTGATCATGTGCACTGAGAAAAATGGGCATGCCAGACAAATAGAGCAATAAAACTCCGCACATCTACGGCCTACCTTCCACCCAGAGAACGTGACTAGTTTGTGAACTCCGGCTGCATATTTGACAAATTGGCGGGTGGGAAAAGTTCCAGTGTTGATATGGAACCCAGTGGAAGTATGCTGTATATGTTTATACCCTTGATGATTACAACAGAGTAACCAAGCACTAGAATTTGTTATCTGTGGCCTAAGATTGTTGCAGATGGTTTGTGTATTCATTGTGGTGCAGTATTGAAAATGGTGATTTGCTACCTAATGCAGAGGATTGTGGGAAGGGTAAGACCCTTTAATGGTCTAATTATAAAAGAAGAACTTTGACTTTGAAGATTTGAGTAGTTCATGATAGGGTCTGGTTTCTCCTGTAGAAATGTGTTCAATATCTCATAAGTGGTTGGCTGACTGTTTTGGCTATTTTTTGGCATTATTGTCAGGTTTAGAGGGTGCAGCTTTTCAAAGTCGCCTCCCGCATGATCGAATGACATCCCAGGAAGCAGCATGTTTCCCTGATATCATCAGTGGGCCACAGCAGACTCAGAAGGTCTTCCTGTACATCAGGAACCGCACGGTAAGGCCTGCGCTTCAGTAAGGATTACTAATGTAACAGATTTGAAGGGTATTTCATTATTACACATTAAACTAAACATACACTTAATAAAAACTTGCTTATATCATATACGTCTTTACACGATAAACGGTGCAGTTTTTAATTACAAGCTGCTTCGTAATGGAAAAAAACAAGTAATAAATCCACATGCAGGGTGTCAACATTGTACTGTGAAACTTGCACGTGATTCACGTGTACGCAAAAGTAAATGTGTAGCAAATGCATCTGAATAGTAGTGAGTTATACCATTTGGTCATGTAAATGGTCGCCGTTCGTTTGATGTATGTGAACAGAAGCTCATGTGTATTTGTGCCTAATTTTATTCGGTTTAATAGTTTATGTCTGAATTTAATATCTGTATATTGTTATTTACACATATATCTGTATATTGTCTGTATACTGTTATTATTGCCATTACCTTGCCTTAAATGAACTCGGGGATTCACATCCTGTTCTTGTGATTTTTCGTCCATCCCTGGAGCCCGGCTATCGAGTAGCTTTTTAACTACCTTGGCGACCTCAGCCCCAGTGATGGGCGGAACCCCCAGGCTCTTCCTCTTCCACAGAGGGTGTTGGTGGGATTGAAAAGGTCCTTGAAGTATTCCTTTCCCCTCCCAACAGAAGTATATAAATAAAGCCAAGATCTGTGTAGTGTCTGTGAACAGCTTTGGTTCTCGCCAGGTTCCTCAGAGATTACCCTCTTGGTCGATTCTCTGGAAATAACTTCTTGAAAAGTTCAGTGACCGGTTGTATGTCAATCATTTTTGTTTCTTTCATCTGTCTTTCCAGCTCCAGCTCTGGTTGGATAACCCGAAGATCCAGCTCACGTTTGAGTCGACGGTGCAACAGCTGGAGGCTCCTTACAACAGTAAGATCGCTCTTCAGTTCGACTGTTTAACTTAAATTATTTGGGTCATTTCACGAGTAATTTCATTATCAGATTATTAGCACAAATGGCACTTAAGTGTCAAAAATATAAATTCAAAGTATCCCTCTTTTTTGGGTCCCGAGGGGCGCATGAAAACGGTGCGTGACAAACTGGAGATTGCAGGTTTTATTTCAGGCTGTTGCTGGAGCCATCCGCAGCCTAAAGTCCATAGGAGCAGATTGGCTGGGCTCTCATGGGAGGGAGTTATGGCATGCACTTGCCTCCCTGACACCTGCAGCCACCATTAGCCAAGCGTAGGTGTCTGTGGGCTTATGTTCACAAAAGGGCAGGTAGGCCCCCCCCCAGTGTGTTCGGCCACCCCAAATGTGCGCATACACAGCAGTTCATAAAGATGCAGGTGGCATCATCACGTGTCACTGGTGGGGAGCACGTCCTTGCTTATGTTTTTTCCTGGTTGGTGGTGGTCGTGTGTGGTAGGGAAGCAGTGCTTCAGGGAAGGGAATTGGCTACAACTAAATCGGGGAGGAAAAGATGAGTATTCTGCATGATAGTTTGTTTTAATAATTTTATTCATGCAGTGTGAAGGACACAGCAAAGGATTTTTGTTGTACGCTCTTATTGTTGATCTGGGACTGAAAGGTGCTCTTATTTTTACCACAGGTGATGCTGTATTAGTCCACAGGATCCACAGCTACCTGGAAAGACATGGCCTCATCAACTTTGGCATCTACAAGAGAGTCAAACCTCTACCAAGTAAGCAAATGTTGTTTTGACCAGGAGAATGTGATTGAAGAAACGATGCTGAATATGTTGATGACAAATATGTGTGTGCAGGTAAGAAGACGGGAAAAGTGATTGTGATTGGTGGAGGAGTGTCTGGGCTGGCGGCTGCGCGGCAGCTGCAAAGCTTTGGCATGGACGTCACTGTGCTGGAAGCCAGGGTGAGAAAAGCACATGGTCAGCCCTCTGGACAAGTAAAATCTGCATGGTTTTGGCAGCCTGGAAACAAAGCTGATTGGATTGAACAGTGCTTACTTTCATATATTACTGCATGTATTCATTACAGAAGAATGTAAACAAAGGAGTTTGTAGTGTGTCCAGCACTCGCTCACAAACAATTTCTGGCTATAAGCTTTGGCTTTCTGTCCTCTTCTCAAAAATATTTACGTCCGCCTAGCATCTTTAGACATGAGTGGTTACAGCATGTTGTGCTAGCCAGGAAGCTTTACATGCAAGTTTATTTTGCATTATTCCATCTGTGTTCATGGATCTGGGTTGCTTCTCTGTCATTCATGTTAATTAAATCTGCACAGTTAAAACATGCACACAATGACCCTTTTATATTTAACACACATTACTGTTCAAAAGTTTTAAAAGTTTTACAACACCCCCAAAGGCATTGTTGTCATTGCTGTGTCCGTCTGTCGATGGTTACGTTCCGCCCACTAGCTCAGAAATGCCATCGACGATCAACACCGTTTTGTCGTCAGGCGCAACGTCTGTCTGTCTGTTCACATTCGCACAATATCTCAAAAACGACTCTACTGATCATCTCTATTTTTTGTGTTGATGTTGGCACTTGTTGCGGTCCGATATCCAATGTGGCTGCCACGAGCTGAGGGGCTTTGCTATCTTTGCAGGACTGTTTTTGTATCTGTTACAGTAGCTGTAATAATCGATCATCTGTCATTTGTACTGTTCTGTCATGCATTGGATTTAAAACTTTGGTGTTGCTCTTTGATAGGATCGCGTTGGTGGAAGAGTCGCCACCTTTCGTAAAGGCAACTATGTAGCGGACCTGGGAGCAATGGTCGTAACTGGCCTAGGTAAAAGTTTTGAAAAAAAAACATTTAAGTTTTTACATCGTATTATTTTGTAGAATTTATTATTTTTTATTATAAAATAATATATTTATTATTATATATAATTTTCTGCAGAGTTTTATGAACAATAGTCATCAAACCTCTCTTTCCTCCTTTTGTGTCCTTTCTGTCAGGTGGAAACCCTATGGCTGTTATCAGCAAGCAAGTGAATATGGAGCTGGCCAAAATTAAACAGAAGTGCCCCCTCTATGAGGCCAACGGGCAGGCTGTAAGCGTGCGTGCACGTGCATAAACACACACACACGCACACACACACATGGTCACCAAGCTAAGTTCATAAACACAAACTACAGGAGTTTATCTTATTCAATCCTTTGTAAAATGTATTTGTATTTTCTAGCTGTAACACACCTGATTTATATCAAAATGCTTTAAGAGCTAAACCAGAGCGGATTAGCGCTGAGTTTCCAAAACGGCAGTCTACGGGGAATGTGTAGTGTTTGAACAACATTGTGAAGCTTCAGTCTGGAAGAGCCACAGCTCGATACGCACATATTTTTGCCTTTTTCAGCTTCAGGAAGTGTTTTATGAGTTTTGGCGATCAGTCTAAGCAAATGAACATCAGAATTTTACACACTTGGAGACCCCTTCTGTTTACTCACCAGTATTCAACGATGTACTGCTCATTTTTTCTGTCCTATGTTCTTTAATGATTTCTCTCTCTCTCTCTCTCTCTCTCTCTCTCTCTCTCTCTCTCTCTCTTTCTTGCTTTAACAGGGAGAGCGATGCACCAGTGTAAGTATTTAATTCACTGCCTCATTGTAAAACGTTGTCATCCAGCGCTTTCTTACCAGAAAGCCCTACAGAATGTCCCCTGGATTTTTTCATGGGGTGAATTTATTGGGTTATTTTTTCATAAATATAGCATCACTCTTTGCACCCATGTCTATAAAGAATGCTGAAACCAGTTTATGTTTGGAGGATCTATTTACTCCAGTTAATTTGGTGTGTGTAATATGTGTGTGTGT